>JAJMKR010000098.1:0-93969 GCA_030563945.1 Geotrichum australiense | reverse complement strand
AAGAATGGTGGAGCTGCTTTGGTCTCCTTGAAAAAAACGAACTTTTTGGTATTTGTTTGTTTCCCAAACCTTTTCATTCCTAATCCCAATTCCTCTCTCCCTATTTTGCAAGTACACTGTGCAGTATTTATACAATACGCAAAAAAAATAATGGCAACTTGGTATGAAGCCGTAAAAAAAAAGAGTATAGGTTGTAAAATACAGTAAGGATAGATTGTAAAGTGGATTTACTTTGTTTCATTTTTCATTTTGGATTTGATCATGGACGAATTGTCAGGCTTAGGCTTTGCTTAAAGATTAACACAGTATGATACCAACGAACCAACTGCTTATTTTTTTTTAACAAGACCTCCATTGTAATGTCCACCTTCCCACACACAAAACGTTCCAGATCTTGTTCAGATTCTTATTCTCCCAAGTTGAGTCCCAAGTACAGTAAAATTTATCAATCCAAACAACGCAGACACAAATGTTTAGGGTAAGGACTAAAAAAGTTAAGCGACTCTGGAGAGAAGTGTGCACTCTTAGAAGAATTCCGGTGCGAAGGGCGGCGGGAAGGGAAAAATAATTTTCATTTTCATTCTTGTTGTGAGGAGCGGATGAAGCGAGAGCAGAATGAGTGCCATAGTATCATGGCAATAGCCAATTATTATATGAAAATAGTGTAAAAGATCAAAGGTATTTGTATGTATGTATGCGTTTTTTATTGGGGGAGGCTTTTCTGGTAAGGAGATTGGGTAGAGAAAAAGAGTGCAAGTTGGGGGTAGTTGGTTGCCTTGGAAACTGGGTTTTTATTGGGACCTGGTTTCTTTGTTGTGAAGGAAAACGAAATATTGGTTTGGTTAAGCTAGGTTAAACTGAAATTACTACTTTAGGTAAATATATATAATATTTAAAAGATGGAACATATGTTGACATAGATCAGATTTTGCCAGGTTTTTTTTTTTGACAAATATGGTAATTATTATAATAGAACAGAAAGGAACTTTTTTTTTGTTCTTTTCATTTTTATTCATGAAAGTCTGGTCTCTTTTGAATTTAAACAAGATTACCATATCGGGTAACTTATCATGATCTCTATGAGATTTTTGCACTCCATTTTTTGGTTGTTGGCATCACATTATGATATTACTTTCTCTAAGATTCCCTCCTCCTCCTCTCCTCCAAAAACGTAATTTGTTGCTTAAATCAGATATACAATTTCTACAAAGTGTACAATTTTTTTGCGTATGAAATCAGAGGTCTCTCTGTTTTATTACGGTGAGCAATTACAGTAATAAACGCCATCTTGCCATTTCCAGAGAGAGAAAAAAAAGTGTGTGTGACCAATACTGAACTGTTATATGTCCATTATTTCTAATACGCATCTTTCAGTTCTAAAAAACATTGGTCTCCCTCAAAAAGTCTAGAAAAGAAATATTGAAATAAAAAAATAAAAAAATATTATTGGTTGCTGGACTCTGGTCTAGTCTGGTCTAGTCTAGTTCAATTCAGTACGTTACACTAGGCTAAGACTAAAAAATTGAAAACTGAACTAAACACTGCTAACCATGAAATAATTTACTGCAAGTTCTCTTAACCATACTATGAAGAGAGAGAAAAAAAGTAAAAATGAATAACCCGACTAAACTAACCATGACAAGAATTAGGTTGCTCTTCCATATAAACTATCGATTCTTTTCAATGGGTGACCACAACCAACTCCATAAACCAACGAAAAAACTTCTCCTTTTCCGTTCCCACTATAATAATATTATAAACTTTTTTTTTTTCTTTTCAATTCTTGTTTCTCAAAATCCCAAAATAAAATAAAAAGTCTTTGACGACACCTACAACAATAAGCAACACGGGAAGCAAAAAGAACGGAACAGTACGGAAAGGTTCAAGGTTTGCGTTGATATCAAGCGGTGCTGGTGCAATGTCCCAAGGTTTAGGGAGAAAGAGAGGTAAACGGAAGTTGTGTATACGATATTTTTGAATTTTTTAATTCAATTCTTGCGCTAACGCAGAAGTAAAGAAAATAAAATAAAAATTTGCCTGCCTCTGTAGGTAGTAGTACATGTATATATGGAGAGAAGACTGACCACAAGACTAAAAAAAAATCAAACGTATTTGTGAGTGCACTCAATTACACTACTAGCCTTGTATTATTTAGGACTTATACATATGTGCGTTTTTTAGTAGTAGTACTATACAAATCTATCTGTCGGACAAAACAAAAAAAAGTGGAGACTGTGTGCCAGTGACAGTTCTAGCAAGTAATTTATCTTATCCATAGAAGTCGCAGTTCCAATACATTCATCTGAGAGTGTTTGTATGTATATATAAATAAAGGCATATAATAAAGATAACTATTATGTTGAGTATTTCGAAAAAAAGATTGGTGGATTGTTGAATGAATGAATGAATGATGGATCTCAATTCTTTACTTTTTCATTGGAGCGGCAGCAGGGGAGGTTCTCTCCAATTCTTTCCGTTTCCTAAAAGGGGAAAAGACCGGTGTCGGCATGTCATATGAGCACACCCGATGGAAGCAAAAAGAGAGAAAAAAAATTATTTTTGGAAACCATAAGAAAAAAAACGTTTATAATCCAAGTACTAAACTTTTATTACGATGAATCAATTGAATTGCCAGGTAGAATATATGACATACAGTCATATAAAAGTTGCCCTTATTTGTATTCTGTGGCCAAATCGGAAAGTTTACTCCCAAAAGAAAAAAATCAAAAATAAATATTATTATTATTATTCACTTATGAATCCAGTCCCACTTTTTTTTTTTCTTCTTGATACCATGAAAAATAAGATATTATCCCAAACAAATAAATGAAAAGCTGCCACGTCTACCAAAATACCTGTTCCCAATTGTTGTTAGTCTAGATTTTATTTTATTTTATTTTGCTGTCACTTTTAAGTGGTTGATAACATAACCCTTGTCAATTTCGTACTTTATTATAACCACCCCCAAATCCCATTCAGCGCAGTCCAGTCCAGTCCAATCACCTTCTTTCTGATGAATACACCAATTGTATACATGTATAGATATATTATGCGCTTTTGGTAGATAGATATATAAAGTACAACTGACATGGACAAATATTGGTATAGTACTAGAACTATTATTACTGGTGGTGGCGGCGGCGGCGGTAATACTAGTGCAGTATTAACATAACCTCCCGAACGCACGCTTCCAAGTTTTAGGATTAGATTTCCATAAGCCAAAAAAAAAAAAAGGAACAAGCCGAGTAGTTCAAGTACTCTAAGCAGCTATTTAATAACCAATATCTATCATCTATACATTTTCACAAAACACTACTAACCCAGTACATGTATATATACCGTAAGGACTTAGTCAGCAACTATGTAGAGCTATGTCATGAACTGCATTTGTATAACAAACTAAGGTAAGAATAACATTTAGAGTCTTACCTGAATAGGAAATTTATTTATTTTCCATGCTATCCATTTGGGAATTTTTTTTATTTTTCTTTTCTCTCTCTCTTTTTCCTTCAAGATTCTTAATTGAGTCATATTATTGGTCTAAGGAAAAGGGGGGAGAGAGAAAGACTGAGTGAATGAAGAAGAGCAAAAAAAGTATACTGTACTGGTGTAAGCTCATGTGCGTATATATTATGTGGTGCTGGTGCTGCTGTTAAGCTGGTTTTCTGTACTAACTGAATAAAGACTACATATATACAGTTCGTAGTGTAATTGACATATGGGCTAGGAGATATAAAAACTAAGAAAGTTACCCGAAACGAAAAAAACAAAAAAAAAACATAAACGTATTTACTTGTATTACTGTACAAAATTGTATATTTTTTTCTTTTATGACAATCTAAATACAAATTTAATAGAAGATAAAAAAGATGTTGTAAGCAAAAGTTGAATTGTTTGTAGGCTTGCCTACTCTCGATAAAAAAGAAATTACTCATGTTTTTCTATTTTGGGGAAGAATAATATCATGACAACAACAACAATAATACAATACTAATGTTGTATGGAGGTTTATTGATTTAGTACTTGACTGAGAGAGAGAGTCTGTGTGAATTACTGATATTGGCTGAGCAAAAAAGTTAAAAGCAAGAGAAAAAAAAGTAAAGTTTTTGGGTTAGTGTTAAGAATCTGGTTAGGAAGGAAAATGCTGACAACTTTCTTGTGATGAATTATTCTAAATTTACAAAAGAAATTCCAACAGTTTTAAGATGTCTTCTTTTCTTTTTTCTTTTTAAATTTTCATACCACCACTATTCATCACCATCATCATCATCATCACTTTTTTTTCCTCTCTCTCTAAATGGTGGTAAAGGAAGAAAAAAAAAGAAAAAAAGAAAGAAAAAAAAATTATTTAAAAAAAGTGAAATTTCCATAAATTTTTTTCTTTTTTTTTCTTCTCTTCTAGCTTTTTTTATTTTATTTCTTTCTTTCCTTTCCCTTGAAATTCACCTCTACTATTTATTTTACATATATTCACGACAATATATATTCACATATCCTCACTCACACACGCTTCCCTCTTCTTAGTTTGAGAATCTGTTCTTCTTACTCTTCTTCTTCTTTTTTGTTTATTTCAGCCCATAAGAATTTACCGAAATCAAACAACCTGATCAACCTTACCATTCACTACTACCACCACCACTGTCACACACCACCAACCCTCAAATAGCGCATTTAAACGACTTTTTTTTTCATTCATCAAAATTTTCACCTTCCCATAGTTTCTCGAAGACACAAAAAAAACTTCTTTCTACTCAAATCACATCGCTTTTTACGAACTATTTATTTATTTATTATTTATTTATTTATTCATTAATTTCTATTCTTTTTGTTTGCCCGCTGCTTTATTCTGATTCAACTACTCTCATTATATCCATTTGCAACAGTTCAACATCGACGAAATAAAAGAAAAACTCACACATCCGCTCTATCACAACGACTTATTTATAACATCTTCTGAAGAATCTCTATTCTCCGACTTTATTTATTCGCATATCTTGATTTGATACCGCCACTACAATTTTCTTCTCTTTCTTCTTTTATTTATTCTCTCTTATTTATTACCACTATTTATTAAACATGTCCTCTGCTTTATTATCCGACCCTCGTCACAACTGCCGACCCATCAAGTCCTTGTGGGAACCCAATTGGACTGACAACCACCAAAAGCATCTCTTTAATGCTCCCCAGAAAACAAGATCTTCTTTTTCAAACTTGTTTGAAGGCCCTCACCAGCATCAGCAGCTTCACCAGCAACAACAACAACAGCAGCAGCAAAAGCTCATGGTTGTTGTCCCTGATTACTTGAATTCTCCTCCGGAATCTCCCAACTCTGAGTCCAATGAGGAATTCATGATGATTCAAAACTCCTGTGCATCTCCTCCTCCTCCCCCCTTATCGAGATCAACTACTGCTAATTCTTTATTCACTAACTCAGTTTGGTCTCCTTCCTTTAATGCTGCTTCTCCATCAAACGGAGTTAATAATTCTTCCACTAATATGATTAATGCAACCAATAATAATAATAGACCCTCTTCTGCAGATATGACTTGCCATCCCCAACCTCATCACATTCATCAACAATCCCATCACAACATTTACCCTCACGCCCATCATCACCATCAACACATTCAGCAACAGCAACAACAACATCACCATCAAAGATTCTATCCTCAACAGCAACTCCCCGTCTACAATGACTGTCAATTCTTCAACATTGACTCTCATCCCTCTGAGGTACCTACAAGATGGACTTCTACTTCTCCTCTTGACCTCAATGAATACCCTCCTACACCCCCCTACGACATGCCCAAGAGATCCGCTTCTGAGTCGCAATCTCATGCTCTTCATCATCAGCAACAACAACAGCAGCAACACAATGCCTCTGTTCAGCAACAGCGCAAAAAGTCGGCAGACTCTGTCACCTCTCCTGGCAAATTGGTTGTCAATACTGAGTTGTACAAGACAGAGCTCTGTGCCACTTTTATTCGCCACGGTAGCTGCCCTTATGGCAGAAAGTGCCAATTTGCTCATGGTCAACAAGACTTGAAGGTTGTTGATAGACCTCCCAAGTGGCGCTCTAAGCCTTGTCAGAACTGGATCAAGAATGGGTCATGTGCTTATAACGAACGATGCTGTTTCCGTCATGATCAATCCTAAAGTTTTTGTTTTTTGTTTATTCTCTTTTTTTATTTATTGCCTTTTTGAGTTTATGCTGAGTTCGTTTGATTTTTTCTTCTTTATTTGTTGGTTTTAGTTTTTTCTTTCTTTCTTGTTAGTTTAGTTTTTAGTATTACGTATATTTATTTATTTTTTTTAAGTCCCCAGAAAAAAAATCTTATTTATTGTCATTTTTAACTAGGTGTTTTTATTCATTTGTGTGCTTCGGATGGTTATACTGTTGATTGTAAACTCATACCTACAGTAAGTGTAGATACATATGAGTTTTTATTTATGTCTTGCTTTTCAGCTCATGAACAAGTTTTTCAAATTATAAAGAGTTGTATATTACAAGGGTTTGACAGGTTTTTATCCATACTCAACCAAAACAAGCTTGTTCCCTGTGTCATACGTGTAAATAATGTAAAAGAAAGAAGAGAGAATAGAAGTGTTAAACAATTCATTCAATCATTTGACCATTCAACTACCAAAAGCTTTTTAGATCCAAAATCAATCTCAAAATTATCGATAGACTATTGTACGCATTTACTACCAAGTTGCATATATACAAAACCAGAAAATATCACGACTGCTAGAAAGATATCATGAAAACTACTGGTACAGAAACAAACGCGAAAGATGAATTCTTGGTCTGGTATATGGATATATGATATAGCTATATGTATTGCAATCTGGTAAAAATAAAATGGAACAGATAGCTGGTATGAGCTTTTGTGGTATAAGTTATTGAACTCTTGTCATATAACGGGATCGAAAAATGTAGCAGGAATTTTGGGTGACAAGGTCAACGCGGATGTGAATGTGTATGTGAGTAGTCAGATTTGGAATTGGAAATATACACGTACTTTGATAGCAAATGCTATGGAAAAGTAAAAGTTTATGGAAAGTAATGAAAGAATTGAGCGATGAATAGAAAGAAAAAATATAGACACACAGATGAGTGACTGCGAATAGTTATGTGTCTAACTTGTACACAAAATGATAGGAATAGGGGCCCAACATGTGAGTATAAAAGCTTTCAGTAGTTTTTTCTTAAGAAGGTACTGTACAAAAATACACAAATTTGTGACGTAAACTACACTGTAAAAGGTGCACCCCCAAAATATTGGATATTGGATATAGAAAGCTTCCTATTCGTCATACACATGACCTGTGCACAGGAAAAGGTGGGTGTGTGTGGTAGTAAATCAGCGGGTAAAGGGTTGTGTGAAGTTGGTGGTGAAGAAGTCTTAGCGTGAGAATGGTCGTGAATGTTTGGATATGGTAGTGAATGGGGTATATAAATGGGAAGTAAATAGATAGTTATCATTGTACAGATATAGATATATTGCGTATAAAAAATGCCATGCCACGATTAAAAAAACAACAACAAAACCATCCCCATTATCAACCAACATGTACCGGACTCAACTCCTCCACCTCTCCCACCTTCTTCTTCACCGGCTCCACACTCACCCCCTTACTCCCCTCCAACTTTCTCACCACCAATAACGCTCTAAGCCCCCCATTTTCCATCTCCCTGACCCTCTCCAGCACGTACCTTTTAATCTCCTCGCTTGCGCCAGGACCCAGCGCCTCGCCCATCTCAATAATAAACTGTGCCATCCCCGGCTCCCCATTCCGGAACAGCTCCCCAAGGTTTCGAGTAGGCGACGGCGAGCGCTCCAGTTCTCGGTGCCACAACTCAAGTCCAGCCTGAAACTTGCCAGCGTACTTGAGCACCTCGACGCTCAACGGAAGTTTCAGTCGCTGAAACTCGTACCACACCGGGGCCCACATCGCCGGTGCCGCCACATGCTGCGCTGCCAAAACCTCGACCGCGAACTGCGGCACCTCGTACATCACGCAAGCTCTGACAAACCCTCTAACCACCGCCGGGTTCATTTCCTTCCCGACCCATGCGTCCCTGTCCAGCAGCAAGTTCCGCGCCCCGCGGTGGTTTCCCACTTTTGAGTAGTGCGCCGCCAGGTTTAGGCGCCGAGACGGGGTCGCGGGTGGAGGGTGGTTGATTACGGAAAGAAGATCGTCCATGTGGGCTTGGATGGTGTGTTTGGGATTCGGGGTCCGGATTTGGTGATGGATTAGGTCGGCAATGGCGGTCTCGCCGGTGGTTAGCGGCGTGTGGGGTGGTGGTGTGTTGAGGGTCTTGAGGGTGTCGAGGAGGGACTTTAGGGCCGCTCGAGGTTGGATTGGTGATGGTTTCATTTTTTTATTTTTGATGAAAATGTCTGTGTTTGGTTTATATGTTGTGGGTTGGTATGAGCTCTTGAAGATGTTGCAGATGAATATATTCAAATGCCTGAATGGAGTTATGAATGCAAATTGTATGAATAACTATTAAAAGACGTAGAAAGTTAATGAATGGAAGTAAGAAGAAAAGAAGCAATCTTTGATTATACCAAACGGTAATAAAAAACAAAAAAAAAGTGGTCAGAGGAAATTTTTATGACAGATCTAGATGGGACTGTATTGGTTTCGGTCATGTGATGGTACGGTACTTTGACCGTCGTAGAAACTGTGCAATTTGAATTTTTTAATTTCCCCAATTTTTGCAACTGCAATGCTTATGCTACAGTAGAATCCTTTTCTACAGCCTTTTGAGAAAGAAAGAAAAAAAAGTGATAAATAATAAACATACTAGTAAATGAAATACTAAAATCAACAGAACATTCAAATTCTTGTTTATCGATTTATTCTAAAAAGTCTATCAGTCTCATCTCTTTCCAGTGTCATATCTAATCTTCACCTCTGAGAACTACCCCCCTTCAGTAAATCACCAAAATGACCTCTCTCCACTGGTCTTCGTTCGTCGACGAACGTCCTCACAAACCTACAACCTTGACACCCACACAACCTTCATTCCCACTTCAAACCACGCGGGTCCCTGTTCCCTTCCCCACCACTGCCGCACACCCTCTAACAGACCCCACCGACTCCTACTTTCTTCGCCAATTCGTCGAGCACTTTGCCCCTATCCTCGACCTCTTCACCTACCACAACGAGTTCAAATCCATCATTCCATTCCTCGCACTCTCGCACCCGGAACTCCTAAACGCCCTGCTGGCCATCACAGCCCATTACCATTCCCAGGAAATTTCCCAGCACTACCGCGCGCTCGCCACGTCGTCATCACCGGCGCCAGAACCAGTCGCTGTAATCACGGAAATGCTGCTACACATACACACGCTAATATCTTCTGAAACAGTCCCCAATCTTGACGCCGCGCTGGCGCGTGCACTCGCACTCCCGGACTCCGCACTCAGAGATCTTGCCCTCAGCATCCACATTCCGCTGCACCTCCATGTGACCTTCCGAACCACCGGCGTTCCCAATCTTCCCTCATGGTGCACCACTACATCTGGCGCCTTCACGACCCCACGGCCGCCGCTTCCCGTCCCGAACTCCCCATCGGCGTACCTCCTCTCCGGGCTGACCCTCCTTTCCGACCGCCGCGGTCTGGACGCGTCCAACGGTCAGGACCACGACCGCAAAGAGACGTACATTGAGACGTTGCCCGGTCCGTTGCGGGCGCTTGCGCAGACGCCGGGACGGCTGGAGGTCAGCTCTGAGCACGCGAGGGTGTGTAATTTGGTGTACCATACGGCGGCGATGATGGAAGGTGGAGAGGCGAGGACGAGACATGCGAGAAGAGTGTTTGCGCTGCTGCAGACGTGTCAGTGGAAAGGACTGGGTGAGCTGGTGGAGTGGGCAGTGGCTATGGCGTGGGAGGTGGTCGGCGGAGAAGGGTGGGAAGGGGGAAAGGCGTGGGAAAGGGTCGTGGATAGGTGTAGGAGGAGAATGAGTTGGGCTCAGTAGTGGAGTGAATGGAAGAAACTTCACGTCTGGGGGTCTTTTAGAGGCTCTTTTGCTACTTTCATAAATGATTCATGGAAAATGTTGTGGACTGTAAATGCAAATCTCATACTGGACATTATCAAATAGAACATATTTGGAATACTTCTGTGGAAGTCAAATCTACGTACGTCTAATTAATATACAAAAGGTGCCATGCCTTTCAAAACATATTTAACGATTACTTTGCTCCAAGGTCTTTCAATTATCAACTCTTGTTGGCGAAAATTGTCAAACAACCAGACCGACACACCCAATCTACAAAAAAAACTATGAATAAGTATTTATTGACTAACTATATAAGAAAATAATAGTTGCATTTCTTGGGACTAAAGATCAATGACCGTTTGAGCGTATGCTCACTTTTTCAAACGGAAAGCTAAGCGTGGATATGAAGTGGAGTTGTACAGTACAATGGGATATGGAAGTTTGCGATATAGCATAAAGATTTAAAGCACTTACAGATAAAATTGGATTTATAGTGAACCTGGCTAGATATTACTACTGTGTTTAATAGTGTTTAACGAAGTTATCTTAGTTTTAGATCAATGAACCTTAAAAAATAAAATTACTGTACTATACACTATTCACAGAAATAAACGTTACAAAACCTTCCATCCTTCAAACCCCATCTCCGTCCTAACTTTTCACCACACCCAACAATGAACCCCCTCCTCTTCGATCCGATCCGACACACCCTCCCCCTCCAAACCGTTCAGTTTCCATCCCCAGATCGCATACCACCACCATGCGCAACTCCGCCGATCCCCACCAGCATCCCGTTCTCATGCCATCTCTTGCCTAAACCGCATGATAACCATCAACACAATCCAACCGCCGGGAGCGGTTTGTTTTTTTTTGGTTCGAGCAACCTTGTTGGGGTGTTGCGGAGGCTCTTTTTTGTTTTGCTGTTGCTGGTTTTGGATTTGTGTGGAGTGGCGTGGGGATCGAAAACGGTGCAGGAATGTGGGTGCTGTTTTTGGGATGGAGTGGCTGGAGAAATTGATATGGTGTTTATGTGCGTGAGATGTCTTAGAAGTATAGAGGGAGTATGGTGGTTTGTACAGTACCTTGCGTGAAGTGTAAGAGGTAATATTGTGTCATGGATCACACTTAGGAGTAATTGTGACCCAAGACAACGACCTAAAGGTCTAAGTCATAAGGGGCTCAGGTCAATACATGAGGAGGTGGCAAAGGTTCACAACATGGTTAGCAAGGTTAGGGTAAAGAACCTAGTTGGGCGATGGTTGCACACAAAGTGAACTCCTCTAGAAGTAGTGTAGGGAGGGATTAAGGAATCCTAGAAAGCAACCAACTACTTCGACAACAATTATTTGTAATTGCCTTATTTAGCTATCAATCGAATATATCAATCTATTAAGGATATTAATCATATTCTCCAACATCTGTTATACAAACTTAGACCTTGAACTATCGAACTGCGTAAGTATAACCAGAATATGAACGAGACCATGACATATTGTATGTTTAATTTTTGTGTGAGATTTGGTTTACTGTTGTTTCTGGAAATGATACGATAATCCGTCTTTTTTCTTTCTCACTTTTAAAAAGTTGGTTATAGGGAAGGAAACTTTTTTTGTTTACCGTATACCGGTAATCATACTATTTTACTCTAAAAGCTATATCGTTTGTATTTAAATTGTGTATCTAGTATATAACAGTTGATTCGCTCATCAGCCAATCAGAAAATCAAAAAAAGTCATCTATTGCCTAGATTTTTTTTGTTCTTTTAACCTCTAGTAAAAAGGGTTGGCTTGGTAAGCTTCTTGCAAAATCTTAGTGATAGGAGCGATATCGACATTCAAATATTCTTCAATAAAAGTAGCAAAGTTGGTGTTATCATGGTGACCTCTCAACCCGTTTGAAGCCTCACCGTGTCCGTAGATGAACACTTCAGCAGCAGTGTGACTACCAGTAGTCCAACCAATTTGAGTTCTATCAGAGACAATAGAAGAAATAACAACAGCAGCACTTTCTCTATTCTCAACCAATGCAGTGATTTGCTCTTCGGTGGGCTCGGTGACACCCAACCCCTTGCCGAGGATTTCAGTGGTGATGAACGCGTTGACGTCAGATCCGTTATAAGCAGCGAGTTGGTCGGCAAGGAATCCACTAGAGTGGGTAACGTTCAAAAGGTTCTCAGGGTAAAGCTTAGTGTCACTGTAAGTCTCGTTGACCTTACGTCCAACGGCCATACCACCAGTTTCATGGTCGGAAGTGGAAACAACAACAGTCTCAGCGTCGGAGGAATCAGCAAATTGAACAGCAGCTTGGAAAGCGTCATCAAAAGCCAAAACTTCGTGGACTTCGGCACCGGCGTCGTTTGCGTGACCGGCGTGGTCGATACGGGAAGACTCGACCATCAAGAAGAAACCTTGTTCAGAATCGGCGGTGGCGAGTTCGAGAGCGCGGATGGCAGCCTTGGTAGTTTCTTCAAGAGAAGGGATGGCAGAGGTGTTACGGTCAATTTCGTAAGGAAGATCGTTCATTTCAAACAAGGCGAGCAAGGGCAAGCTGACGTTGTTGCCACCTTGCAAAGTGTTGAATCCGTTCAAATCCTCAACGTAGGTCCAGCCGTTAGACTTGGCTTCGTTGATCAAGTTTCTGGAGTCCTTTCTGAAACCGCCGTCGGCTTCGGGGATGTAACTTCCACGACCACCACCGATCAAAACGTCAACGACTCGTCCAAGAGGGTGTTCACCAATGGATTGTTGGGCAATGAGGTCCTTTTGGCTTCTGGTCTTGACATGAGCCATATAACTGGCAGGGGTAGCGTCAACGATGGAGGTGGTGACGACAAGACCGGTCATGTAACCGGCACGCTTTGCGGCCTCCAAAATGGTTCCGAGGGGAGTTTGGTCTACAGGATTGACTGAAATAGCTCCATTGTAAGACTTGAATCCCGTGGCCAAGGCGGTACCGGCAGCAGCGGAGTCGGTGATGTAAGAACTGTAAGAGCCGGATTTGGAAGTGCCGATCAAGTTCTTGTCGATGTTGAGCAAGCTGGTGTTGGGGAGTCCGTACTTGTTTTGCTTGAAGATTCTGGAGACGGTGACGGCGTTAGGTCCCATACCATCGGAGACCATGAAAATCATGTTCTTCTTTTTGGACTTGGGCTTGGGAGTGGCGTCGGCGGCAGCAGCTTCACCGCTTCTCTTCTTGAGGTTGTTGAGGAGAACACCAGAGCCAGAGTGACAGGTGGTGGTGAGAGAGTGTTGGATGTCCTTGTAGTTTGAGGTCAAGGAGTAAGTGGCAACAACGGTCGCAATGACTGCCCAGATTCCAAAGATGTAAATGGCAATTTGCTTCTTTCTATTGGATTGAGATCGGATTCTCTCGGATTGAGTGACGGGAGAAACCTCGTTCAAAGTGAGTTTTTCGTAGCTAGACATGGTTGAATAGTTATAGAAGATTGTTGCCAACACCGCTGGTTGATAAAGAAGATGATTAGAAGAGGGAAGTTGTTGCTTGTGATGTATTCAGGATTTCTTTCATCAGAATGGAGGGTGGAATGGCAAAGTATTTATACAGTTTTGTCTACGCGTGAATGATACAGTGAGGATTTGCTTCTGATAGATTCCAAGAAAGCAGACATGTATCTACAAAATTCAATTTGATGTTTATTGAAGGAGTGTAAATGTCCCGTCATTGATTTTTGCAAGCTCACAGTCGTCTGAATATGACAATACCAACCAAACTCCACGTTTTAGATCAAATAACAGTCATTTTAGAAAGCACGTTTGAAAAGAATTGGGCATTTTCTTCACAGATTCAACAGATACAACCTAGCAAAATTTGGCATTTGAACGAGTAAAGACTAATTGAGAAAAGCAAAAATACTGGCAGTTTTACAGTACTGCATTGATATAATTTCGGGCCCGTTCTCTTGACGTGGTATATTTTGTTGTGAAATTCAGGACGAAAATCACAAATCCCAAGAAGGCAAGATTACAGAGTACTGTAACTAAGACAGACAACAACACAGCTAGTGTGATAATTCTGTACGTACTGTACACTTAGAGTTACCTTGGCACTGCCGTTCGCTTTTTTATTTGGCAGTTTTGTCATGATTTAGAAATGACGCGGTGATTGAATACATGAAATATTAAGCATATTTTTATTCTTAATTTTGCACTATAATTTAGTGCTTGTTTTTTTGATCGCACCAAGCTCAAATATCGTTAGTTTCATCAAAAGAACCGAGTCCATTTTCGTTTATATCAAAAGACAAGACAAGACAAGATTAATTGGTTTTAGTTCTGAGGGTCTTCACTGGTAATTGCAGTACACTGTACATTTGTCAAGCTGTCAAACTTAATGTGTGTAATTCGTCAAACTTCGTTTGTATTCTTTTTTGTTTTGGATTCTTCTGAATATTTTGAAAAATTCAATTTGTGGGGAATTGGTTTCTTTTCGTTCAATATAGATTTTTCTATCTTCTTGTGAGTGATTGTATTGATATGGATACAGAGCAAGCATCTAAGATCAATTTTACTTGCTGCAATGCAATTCTCGTTCATTCTGAGAATCAATTGAACAGAATAGAAAATCAAACTGTTACAGTAAACAACTCTTCTAAAACTATCAAATTATCCAAGACTTTTCAATATATTTTCACTGATCATCATGCTTAAATCCCAACTATACAAACAGATACTCAGACCACACCATCAAAGCTTGACGATGAAAGTAATAAAAACCACGTTGCATTGATGGATCATCAACTATTTCTCCGGTATATTTCAAGTCAATGTGCATTGCAGTTTTCGATAACACGGTGATGTGATTGATAGATAAGCAAATCAATTCGCAAATAGAACAAAACGTGCAATCACTGAGGTACAAAGTGTCAAATCTTGGCCAATGTCTTGTCATAAAGTGCAGTTTAAGGCCCGTCAAAAACAAAAGTACCATGTGCCAAATCGGAATAAAGATGGAAATACTAATAAACAAAAATATCAAATTCGACTTACCGATAGCTGATAGGTAGATGAGAACGAGGCCTCGGCTATGCTGAAGTCTTTACTCTAATCCAGTTTTGAATTGCTTTGTTTTGGCTTTGTGAATACATAGCATGTCCAAACAACTGGTGGTAAGTGTATTATTGTGATAGATTGGCATAGGATTAGTTTCACTCTACCAGATTGACGACAATCTTTCTATACAAACTTTCCCTGTCTTTGCAAGTGTTTTTTGTGTGGTCCTACAAGCTAGAATATCGACACAATCTCGTTACTTTCCAACATCTACTCAATCTCCAGCAACATAAAGCCCAAAAAGACTCTACAGAAAGTTGTACAAATCCACTAGGGCCAAACCACGACCAGGCAGACCCCATTCTTCGACAAAATCCATTACAAAACGTGCTCCGTTGCTTCAATTTTAGGTCAAGTTCACTCGAATGTTCATTTGAAGTACCTGTGTGGTTATAACATGTGGTTTGGGCATGGGGAAGAGACAGGGGAATGGCGGGAAAAAAACATTACGTAAATTTACAAACTTCATTGAAATGTCAATGGCAATAAGATTAATATAACTTGGTGCGTTGGTATTGTAAAGTACCGTAGGCAGTTCGTAAATACCACAGACTTGTCCTAGTATATAAACGAAAACAAATCCACTTTTCATGAATTTTTGTTTTTTATATTTTACCATTCTCAACATAACAGCAAAACCATTTATCTCGACATCTATCTACTCACTTGCCTTAGGCTTGTTTACTTGTCGACCCATCTGTTTCCAGCTAAAAATCTACCCATCATGATCTAGTTCACTCCAAATTTTCAGCACCTCCTAAAGCATAAAATCAATTCAGATCTAATCAGTATAGCTCTTTCCAGCTGTTAACTGAAGTAAACGATTCAGTAACTTGTCTTTGTATAAATGTCGGAATTATTAACAGAATCTCCCGACAAGTTTTTGTTGTGCACGCACACGTTAATTGGCGAACCGTTTAAGTTCAGACCGACACTACAAATTGGGGATGTTTGTGATAATGCTAACGTTATTGGTTTTAGTTCAACTTTGTTTTCTGATACGAGCTACTATTTAGTTGATAATTTTTACTAGCTAAGCTAGCATCCACTTGCCTTCATTTTGAATCCGTTTCTTATATTTGATCAGCCTTTTCTTCCTCTGTGCTGTTTGTACACTTACCACCAGACCAGTTCTAATATGCTGCTGAAGGTACTTCCATTTCGTCATTAACAAATATGGAAACTTTCCTAGTTTCTTAATGCTCTTGTTGGTATATAACCAGCTTGCATTCACCTTCAATTAACCTAGGTTGTAGTATTTTGCACTGTACTGTACTTCGAGACCCGTAAAAAAGAATGTTTTACTTAAGCCAAACCTTTCCTAGTACAAAATCTCCGACCCCTTTTTACTTTCCCAGCATTTCACTCAAACCAATGATACGTAATCAATCCAATCATCCCATCGTATACTGCTCCATACTCTAACCCCCCGACGAGTCACACCCCAAAACAGCGAACCCAACATCCTTCCCACACAAACACCTGAAAAAAAATAAACTACTCAGGTACGAACCTGCACGTACGGCTGATATTATGCATTTCCCCGGACTACTAGATAGCAACGACTTATTATTTTTATTCGTTTAGGAACCATGAAAAAAAAAATGAATTTGTGGAGAAATGAAGACCTTGCTGATTTAAAAAAAGATGAAATAAACGAAGAAACTAGTATGGTTATTCTTTTTACTGATATGTAAATACATGCTCTTTCGTGGTTTAGATGAAGTAAGAGTGATATCTTTTTGGGTGGAGTAGATGGGTCATCACACAAAGCACAATGTGGTTTGAGGAGGAGATCTTAGTTTAGCTCAGCTCAGTATGACAATAAACTGATTATAAATGAATAATAAGATCGCCTTTTATCGAAATCTTCAACTAAAAAAAATTTTTTGACTAAAGCTATTTTGTGATGAAATATAGTCAAGGTCTTCAAGGATCCGTCCTTGATAGTTTCCAAACTCCGATATTGACTTGAAATGGTTTTTATTAGCACAGAAATTTGTCTTTTATTAACTTTCACTGAACTTATAAAGAGCCAGAAACTTAATGAACTCATATTGGTAATTTTATAGGAAAAAGTTAATAAAAAAAATATTATATTGCTTTATCTTGAGTTTTATTTATCTTGTATTTTATAATGTAAAAATTGTATTAACGAGTATCTTTTTACCAAAGGAACGACAAAAAAAATGAGGAGGGAAAAAAAAGTTTCAATTCTTAGAGAGAAAAAAAAAATCTAAGTTTAGATCTAGTAGAAAGGTTTAGCATTGTAAGCCTCCTGCAACATCTTAGTGATGGGCGCAATATCAACACCCAAAAACTTTTCCATAAACTCAGCAATCTCAGTATTCTCATGTTGTCCTCTCAATTCCATAGCAGCCTCTCCATGTCCATAAATGTTCACTTCCACAGCAGTGTGTCCATGAGTAGACCAACCAATTTGAGCTCTTCTAGCAGAAATCAACGAAATCGCAACAGCAGCGTTTTCTCTAGTATTAACCAAAGAGGCCAGTTCTTCCTTGGTAGCATCATAGACACCTAGTCCCTTTTGGAAAATCTCGGTGGTGATAAAGGCGTTAACGTCAGATCCGTTGTAGGCTGCAAGCTTTTTGGTCAGGAATTCGGTGGAGTGAGAAATATTCATAAGAACTTCAGGGTAGAACTTGTAGTCGTTGTAGGTGGAGTTAATTTCACGACCGACGGCCAAACCACCGGTCTCGTGGTCGGAGGTAGAAACAACAATGGTCTCGGCGTCAGAGCCATCGGCAAATTCAATGGCAGCTTGGAAGGCATTGTCGTAGGCCATGACTTCGTAAACTTGAGCTCCGGCATCGTTGGCATGTCCGGCGTGGTCAATTCTGGATCCTTCAACCATCAAGAAAAAACCTTGCTCAGAATCGGCGGTGGCGAGTTCGAGTGCGCGGATGGCAGCCTTGGTAGTTTCTTCAAGAGAGGGGAGAGCAGAGGTGTTACGGTCAATTTCGTATGGAAGATCATCCATACCAAGCAAGGCAAGCAGGGGCAAGCTAACGTTGTTACCACCTTGTAAAGTGTTGAAGCCTTCCATATCCTCAACATAGGTCCAGCCGTTAGACTTGGCTTCGTTGATCAAGTTTCTAGAGTCCTTTCTGAAACCACCATCGGCCTCGGGGATGTAGCTTCCACGGCCACCACCGATCATCAAGTCGACAACGTTACCAAGAGGGTGTTCACCGAGGGACTGTTGGGCAATAACATCCTGGTCCTTTCTGGTTTTAGCATGGGCCATGAAACAGGCAGGAGTGGCGTCAACGATGGAAGTAGTGACAACAAGACCGGTCATGTAACCGGCACGCTTTGCGGCTTCCATGACACTTCCCACGGGGGTTTTGTCTACAGGACTGACTGAAATAGCTCCATTGTAGGACTTGAACCCGGTTGCAAAAGCGGTCGCACCGGCCGCGGAGTCTGTAATGAAAGAGTCGGAAGAAATGGTTCTTGAAGAGCCAATCAACTTTTGGTCAATAACAAGTTGGTCGGAGTAGGGGAGGCCAAACTTGCTTTGCTTGAAGTATCTGGCAAGAGTTAGAGAGGCAGGACCCATACCGTCGGAGACCATGAAAATCATGTTCTTCTTCTTAGACTTGGGTTTGGGGGCGGGTTCGGCTTCCTCGCCTCTCTTTTTGAGATTGCTGAGAAGAACACCGGCGGCGGAAGAACTTGTGGTGGTGAGGGAGTGCTGGATGTCCTTGTAGTTGGAGGTCAAGGAGTATGTGGCGACAACAGTTGCGATGACAGCCCAGATACCGAAGACGTACATGGCGACATGCTTTATTTTGTTGGATTGGGTTCTGGCTCTTTCAGACTGAGTGACAGGAGCCTCGTTTAAGGATAGTTTTTCGTAGCCAGACATTTTAATGAATGTTAAGAGGGTGTTGTCAACGCTGCCGGTTGAGTAAAGAAGTAAGGATCAGAAGAAGTTGTTGCTTGAAGATATTCTAAAAAAAATCTCCAAGAGAATGAATGGATATCTTTAAGTATTTATAGAATATCCTGATTCAGAAGTATAGAATAATATACTATCAATTAAAGGTTCCAAAAAAGGAGATCATAACCATTGATTTTGTCACCAAATCAAGAAGTTTTTTTTACCTTATTCAAAGCAGTTTTGTTCTCTTCTCTCTAAGGACGTCCATAAAATGCGTACAAACATACAAACATACTTGAACCGAATAGTGAAAAAGTTGACAAGCACGTTTAGAAACAACCCAATTTTGTATAAATGATTGGTTCTCGCACCAGATACACCGGTTTATCAGTGCTATCATCAGAAAAGAATGTTATAGAACGACGTGCAAAAAGCAATATCTTTTTATTTTTATTTTTGGTCCATGTTGAGTGTATATAGATAATAGTAAAAGAAAGTGTCAGTGTACTGTAAGTTATGGATAGTGGAGTTGAGAACGAATATCACAAATCCAGAAATGGGACAAAGTATGTTGGCAGCCTGCAACTTTTACTACTTCCGCACTTAAGGTTGTCTTGGCACTGCCGTTGCCTTTTTTTCCTTCTTCTTTAATTCCAATGATTTGGTTTATATTATTATGATTTCAATATTGTCATAAGAAAAAAGTCAGCCATAGACCAATAAGCAATCAGTTTACCATAATGTTTACGGTTAGCTTAGCTGTAAATGCTGCATTCGGTTCAAAAGACAAGAGATGTCAAGATATTTTAAAAACTCTCATGTTTATTAAATTTTGGTCTTTTTCTATACTGTAATATGTTAGGGCCAGTATCAGGAACTTGTCAAACATCAAGTGCCAAACTTGTTAAAATGAGACTAGTCATTCATGTCGATAGCTTTGCTAGGGCATAAAATTGAGTCCAATCCAGATACTGGGGTGCTTGTACAAAAGTATGAAGAGTATGGTTATTGGGGTAGTTTAAATTCAAGTCTATTCTATTCAATCTAATTCGTACAAACCTGGTTGAATAGCCGTATTTTAGCCAATATCATTATTGTCAATATACTCAAAGTGCTTGCTACTGTGCTTTACTACGCATCGTCCAAATAAACACGTTGTGCTTAATGGGTATCATCATACCGGTCAAACTCCCGTTCTGATATTTGAATTTCGGTTAATGGCAATCGATAACAAATCATCCATCAACTACGGGAAAACGTGCAAAATGCAAATAATACCTCTTCCATAATCTTATCATTCACGTCAATTAAGCTTTCCCCCCCCTGTAGTAGCCTTGTACCTTTTGAAATATTCCAATCGCGTCGGCCATTCCGTGGAGTAAAGTGAGGGCTGTAATTGAATGGAAGCACACACATGCTTCAAGTATATTTGCTCGGGTAGCAAATCCCCCAAAGTACCATGTTTACCATTGTTGCATATTTTACCTCCACCTGCCGTCATATCAAATTCAGTTCTCCATAAACGTGATTAGGTCCTCCAATCTTACAGTACACTCACAGAAATTGAATTGAGCCTAACCCAACCCGACTTTCCCCAATCAATTAAACATCAAAATTAAGTTCGCTTCACAGATGCATTCACTCGTAGATTTTATCAAAACCAAATAGTTCCTCGGTGTTTTTTTCGAACATCGAACTCTCCGTTATTTGAAACACAACAAGGCTTCAAACGAAGTCATATTTATTTCTGCCTAGAAGGTCGAAATCAGTTTTTTGTTTTCCGCATGAAACTGTCGACAGAATCTCCTCAACTAAATACTTTCTACTTCGCCTAATTAAAAGTCAAGTAACTCAATTGAATTGAAGAAGAAGAAGAAAGAAAAAACATCAAGAAAATACATTTACAAGAGGACATTAGCTAGTTATATATGCCGTTACCAGCAATACTGCCAATAACTTCCAAGGTTATATGCTACAACCAAGAAGTATACAGTTTTGTTTGTTCAACATGCTCATTTTCGTCTTGGTCTTGACTCTTGAGCACACCGCTTTTCTTCAGCAGCAACCACCTTGGAGGTGAAGTTTTCTGCTTGTGATTACCGGCCACATCCACTGTCAAACCAACATGCCAAATCGTCTGCCAAGTTATTATTGTACTGTATATAGTGGCTCAGGAAACGGTGCCTTTCATAATTGCATTCAAACTTCTATTATGCACTGATAGATAAATACGAGTGTATTTATTTAAAGTTACAAACAAACTACAAAATCTAAACACGGCTCTTTAAAGTCAGAAGCTGCGGTGCGGTAGTCGCTCCAATCATTTCGTTTCTAATTGATTCCTCCATGGTACTCATCAACAAATACTTCTTCACTGGCCGTCTTGAACTTCCTCTTCTTCAGAATGTCCGTTACCGATTCCAAGTCCAATTCCAGATACCTCGTCATGAACTTTCCAATTTCAGTGTTCTCATGGTTACCCTTCAACACCTTAATAGCCGAATCTCCGTATGCATAAATGTTCACATCAACTGCTGAATGCCCATGTGTACTCCATCCAAGTTGTGCTCTGTTAGAGATAATTTTGTTCAAAATGTCAATTGCATTGCCATGATTTTCGACAACTGACTTAAATTCTTCCTGAGTAAAATCGTATACACCAAGCCCTTTATGGAAAATTTCGTGGATCACAAACTCCTCGAGATCCGATCCTTCGAAATAACGAAGCTTTCTAGAAAGGTACTCTCCAGAATGGGTGGCATTAGCTAGGACTTGAGGGTACCAAAGATAATCTGGATAATCATCAGTAATTTGTTTGGCATCAGCAAGTCCTCCAGTTTCATGATCGGAAGTACTGATCACAATAGTCTCGGTATCACTATTTTCGGCAAATTCAACAGCAGCCTTGAATGCAGCATCATAAGCCAAAACTTCTCGGACCTGAGCAGCAGGGTCGTTGTGATGTCCAGCGTGATCAATTCTGCTTCCTTCAATCAAAATGAAAAATCCCTTGTCACTGTCCTCTGTGGCTTTCTCCAATGCTCTTAATGCGGTTTTAGTAGTCTCTTCTAACGAAGGGTAATCTGAATCCTCCCTGTCAATTTCGTAAGGAATATCATAAGGCGCAAGCAAAGAAAGCAACGGCAAAGTGACATTATTACCACCGTCAAGTCTTTGGAATGATTCTAAATCGCCTGAGTATGACCATCCATCATTGACAGCTTGTTCGATCCAATCTTTGGAGTCTCTCCTGCAACCGCCCTTATCTCTAGGCAAGAAATGGCAACGTCCCCCACCAATAATCAAATCAACCATACGGCCTAAAGGATAATGGCCCACTTGATGCTGTGCAATCAAGTCTTCTTCGAATCTAAAGTTTGCATGAGATGAGAAAGCGGCGGGTGTGGCATCTGTAATTCTAGTAGTAACGACAAGCCCGGTCATGTATCCGTCAATTTTGGCAGCCTCCAAAAGAGTACCGCAAGGCGAGCGATCAAGAGGGTGAACGGCAACGGCACCATTGTAGGTTTTGATGCCACATGAAAATGCAGTTGCACCAGCGGCACTGTCAGTCACAAGCGAATCAGAAGACCGCGTTCGAGAACTTCCGATATGATGCTTGTCCAGAGTTAGAATATCGTCGATAGGCAAATTTAATGTATGTTGACGGAAACTTCTAGTCAACGAGAGTGAGGCTGGGCCCATACCATCAGAAACCATGAAGATAAGGTTTTTCTTCTTGCTTTTCTTCTTTATAGTATCTGAATCATAGGGCCCGTTATTGTAAGGGCTATGTAAAGTGTTTTGAACAGCTTTAATGTTTGTGCTTAACAGCCATGACGCTAAGAGAGTAGATATCAGAGCCCAGATACCGACCACATAGATGATGAACTGCTGTCGCTTATGGCTTCTGTGTCGAGTCCTTTCCACCGCAGATTCCGGGACCGATCCGTAAGATGTTTTCTCACTGACCATACTTGTTCAGATTGTTTGTATGTTGGCAAAAGTAGTCGGACTCTATTCAAGATATTTAAAGAAAGAATGAAAGAAAGTAATGAAGATCAAGAAAGAACGAAAAGATCACAAAGTTGTTTATATTCGGTACGCGTATTACGTCATATATTACCTAACAATGTGTCACTGAGGGGCATATTATGATAGCTGCTGTTATCAAGCCTGGTGTGGACAAAGAATATGAGAATTATGAAGCTTTTAGGTTGCGCATTGCTCAGTAAATAGCATGGCGGAGTTCGGTGCCTGAAATATGCATCGCATAGTAGCGTATATACTGATTTACTTTACGCTCTCCACACATAACCAGGAGTTGCTTGCCACTGGAAGTCATTTGCCACCGGTTTAAAGTCACACTGACACTTTTGAATGCTAGCGAGATGAAGTTGTTTACAGTGTCGCTTGACCATATCCTGACTTGGGATCGTATGAGCGATGGCATGTGACGGGAAGCTTTGTTATGACTAGCGGGAACAAAATTTAATGTAAATAACCTTATTTTAGAGCATAGAATACGGTGGTCTTCACTCTCTCCATCCTTCGAACGAGCCTGTTTCTTAAGACAGAAGTTCCGTGAAAACTATCTTGTACTTTATAACCAGCACGTTTGCGGCGCTGGACTTAGCGATACTCTTTTGCAGTTGGTTTTTAGTCGAGTTATTACATTCAAGCAACCTAATAGCATTATTGTGGAAAGAATTGGCCATAAAGAGAAATATACTTGCGGATCTTCAAAGAACAGCTTCTTATCTGAAATTGATGAAATCGCGCATGGAACAAAGTGTACACATAGTGAACGATTGACTCCAGGCGTTATAGTTTGGCTGTAAATTTGCTTGGTTATTCATCTGTTCAATTCCTATATGGATTTATCCAATAAATTCTATACAATATCTGAAGAAATGCCCTCTGTTTTGAATGGAATAAAGTACACATAGATCTAATCGTATTTACATCTGATTTCAACTATTTGGGGATCAATTCAAAAATCAAGGTCTCTAACTACAATAAACTTCCATTCAACATTCACCTGTCAAAAACTATCCCGAATTTAAATAAAAAAAAAGGATTGTGGTACCTGTATATCGTAACCCCCACAGATAGATTATATACACAATCTCACAATTAAACAAGACCAAACTACAACTCCAAAAAGCGACTTCACCGGCTCTATAAATCACTCCCTTTTATCATGATGATATAGGTTGTGGGGAATCAGTCTTGCCTTTCTTAGCTTTCTTCTTCTTCTTATCACTTTTCGCCTCCATAAATAGCTCCTCGAAAATTCTAACTTCCTCCTGCTCCTCAGGTGTTCGTTCCGTCTCCTTAAACACCTTTCCAATCATATTCAGAGCCTTTGCGCGCTGAACCCGTTTCTTAGAATCAATTTTCTTATCTTGCAAAACAATATCACACACCTCCCGTAAAGTCGTCTGAATCTCGAACTTGGATCCTCCCCAAGCTGCTCCCAACACTTTGCCCATGACAAATCGTTCTTGTTCAACACTGATTTCCCCTTCTCCGTTAGAATCGAGATCAAGCTTGGACATACCTGATTGAGCTTCAACAATACTGCTAATGGCATTCCATGAATCCTTGACATAACTGGACTTTTCTTTAAATTTGGATCCAATTCCTCCCAATCCAAACAGTTTTTGGGATTTTAGAACAGTACTTGATTTCAGTAAATAGATGGACCCAATGGTGTGAAGAATTTGGATACCAAAGGACTCCATTTTTAGTTCATCAGCTTCTTTCTTTACACCTTCAATAAATTTCTGAGTAGCTGCTTCTGATTGATCTGATTCCGTCCATTGTTCCAGTCGTTCTATAAGTTTCGCCGTAACATTTTCAACTTGAATTTTATGGTTCTTTTGTCGCTCTTCCATGAATTTTTCAGCTTGTGCATGTTTGCTCTTCTTCTTTTTATCCTTTTCATCTTTGGATACAATTGAGGTTGAATTCGTACCATCTGTAATCATAAAGGCTGGAGAGGTAGTGGCAGGAGCTTCTTCTTTCGTCATTTCATCAAAAGAATTGCTGATTTCTGTCATTAGCGACAGCTCACCGACCCAATTCATAAATGCCTCTCCACCAAAAATCGAACCGATAAGCTCGCTGATATTCACATCTTGTTCAACTGAATTTCCTTCCACAATTCCGACCTGGTCGTATCTCAGCCTCAGCTTTTCGTCACTTAAAACTTGATAAGCTGCACTGATCTCCTGAAATTTGGCCGCAGCGTTGGGATCATCTGGGTTCTTATCGGGGTGGTAAACGATGGCTTGCTTTCTGTAGGCCTTTTTTATCTCGATAGAAGTGGCATCAGGACTGATCCCAAGAAGGTCATAGTACTTCGTATCCGCGACCATGTTGAAAGTGTTTCAATTGTTTTTCGATTGCGCCCAGGATTTTACGTAGATGAGAGAAAAGAATGGGAAATGATGTGGCAGGGAAAATAGAAAGAAAACAAAAAAACGGAAAAATGGAAATCCCCTAACCTGGTCTCAGGAGTCTCTATGTAAAAAACATTGCTACAATGGTGCTAAACATGAGCCTAGTTCAAGGGACGTTATGTTTTTGATATTTCTGGAATGGACGAAGAAAGAAATTGGCTACGTGAGAGAGAGTGTGTTGTTTTACTGCTGTTTTTAGGAAAAGGTTGTATACAAATGATCAACGGTTTATGCACTTAAATGGATGATTTATAAAATTTATAAGTTTCATTAATTTTGTACCTCGTCTATAATAGTTGTGTGGGATCTATTAGCGAGAAGATTTCCATGTACTACCGGTAAAGAATTGGTGTGTATGGATTCCACGACGTGCGGTGCTTGTGTTGAGCAAACAACTCGAATATAAAAAATTATTCAGTCAGAGATGAATGTACTGTATTGGTATTTTCCGAGAAGAGAGGCTACATATTTCTTCTCTTGTTGAGCTCTTATAATGGCTCAAAGTGTGTAAATCAATTAAACAGAAACATTCTGGCTAATATAGCTCTTAGTTTGACCACAGGTTCTCCTCTTACCTGAATCAGATCTGAATAGTGGAGATGGATGTAAGATCTTCAGGGTTAAGGGTTAAGGCTAGGGTCCACAAGCACGGAGAAAAGATTTGAAATTGAAATTATATCGCCCAGGATTCATCGGTACTTACACCATCTTTCACTAAACCTCAATCCGACTTCAAAAACGAACCTTCTAACATTTGCATCTAATCATGGCTACTGAAGCACTTTCACTTTACAGACAACTTCTGCGATACTCCAACAAGTTGGCGGCTTACAACTTCCGATCATACGCAGTGAGACGAACTAAGGATGCGTTCAGAACAAACCAAAGCTTGTCTTCTGAAGAAGGCGCTAAAGCTCTACAGAATGGGTTGAAGGAACTGGAGGTGTTGAAGCGTCAAGCTGTTATCTCGCAGATGTACGCTAACCAAGCTGATAAGCTGGTTGTGGAGAAAAACTGAGTCGCCACTTGAAAAAAGGTTGGAATTTGATGTGTATATAATGATGTTTGATCTGATGATGGAAACAACGATGTCGATATGAGTGGGTCGGAATGCCTGTGAGCTTTTTATTGCACTATGAATTGTGCTTGGAATATGTGGATTGTTGTTAAATTTTTTTTTGGTCTGAGTGATTACGTTTGTGTGTGATATAGTTGGACAAGTCTTAGGTGTATATAAATTTAACATATTCATGAATTGTAACCTGTGATGAACCAACAGTACCCTCCATCCAAATGATTCTTATTTATCCACCCATGCTCAAAGTCTGACTCAAATTATACTAGTGTTTCTTAGGTTGACACCTGTGCAACACCATCGCGGGACTGGTGTTTTAGCCAATTTTCTCCACACATAGACCCAGTTGGAAATTTTAGAGTAAAACTCCCATTACGAACACTGAGTTATAATTAAGCTAAAACCTGACAGCGGGATAACTTTCGGGGCTCGGAACGAACATACAAACAAGCTCAAATGTTCAGTCATCCCTGGTTCCAGCGCTGTTTTTTTTTTAAGTACTGAATGTAGTACAGAAATCTCTTTTCTGGTTAATAGAACTTTGAGGGACGGCTTCAGCTTGAGAGTGGTCTTAGATGGTTATGTGTGGAAGATAATTTATGTGTTAAATCTTAGGTATGTGAGTTTCACGCGGATCAAGTGATTCACCTGTAAAGCAAAGTTCAGCGTGTGTGCGCAGTCTCTCTCACATCCCATACAAAATATCAAAAACACCGTTGAGCATTGCTAGTTTTAAGTATGGAGCAGCCAGCATGTTTTAATGGTAGATTCGAGGACTCGGTTTCATAGTTTAATGCATCTTCGATGAGAAAAAAAAACTTTGATCATGATGATACATGTTGCTTGTATCAGATATACTGTCAATCAGAAGACAAGGGCTTGATCTGACAAAGTTTCACTTAGCTCAAAAGTGTCGGTAGAGACTAACTGGTGATGATCCTAGGGGGAGGAGGTCAACAAAGAAAAATAAACCTTGTTGCTAAAACAGAACTTTTTGGGTTAACTAGATTGAACTTTTGGAGGGTTTCCTGTTGGGATAATAGCCTTGTGGGATGTAAATTTTATGGTGAAACTGGGATGGAATATATCTACTGATATAGAAACTATTGATTTGCAGCTATGTAAATATATAGAGATTACTTGACATACTCTGTTAGCTTTTAACTGTTTGTACGTAAGACCACCGAGATATTTGATAGTGCTCAACGGATAGTTGGTTTGGAAACTTCGGACTGTATGCATACAAAAGACAAAAACGCACTTCAAATGATTCACCAACCCTTGAAGCAAACCTTTTCAACTGCGCCAGTTACAGCTACTATTTCTAGTCCATTCCAAACCTCCAAGTGGTGGTTAGTGCATGTCTCACGCTTAATTGTGCTAAATTACTGACTTTGGAAAGAAGCTAAAGAGACAACCCTCGTAAACTTTCTGGTCAGTAGTTCGATCTACACAACTTGAGGGCGTGAGTAATATGGCAAATTTAATTAAATAAAAACGGTTGGAACTTTAAAGATCGACGTAAGAGACGTCAACAAGTTTTTTTGGGACGATCCAGTTTGAAATGGTTTCCTTATAATATATATGTAACTTGTGGATCGAGAGTGGAAAGATGATGGTGAGGGATTGGTAAATTTTAGTGGACTGTCAATAACGTTTATTCAGAGATTTTAACAAAGAAATCCTTGCTTTCTGTTTGGCATGTACCTACACAATACTCAATCAGTTAAAAGTTCATGAGCTTGATTATGAATGTCAGTTAGTTTTCAGTTAGACGCAACTATCCTTTCTAAGTTTTATCCATCGGCAAACTATTCGCTATTCGCATGGTTTATCGACTTAACTCAAAATCTACCAGCTTTCTAGGCTAACAATTCACACGTCAACCATTAAATTTGGTATAAAACTCGGATAACTTACTGTATGCGATCACAGAACGTAAACCTTTTGTTGAAAGTCTCTATACCTTCTCAACGAGACCAAGTCGAGTGCTAAATCTACAGTATGTCTACTACCTAAACTCAAATGCCAAACATACTTTGTACGAAAAACTTCTTAGGGAGTTAAGCTTAATAGCATAGAAACTTTACGAGGAAACCTTTTCTTGAAAGAGGTTTGTGGAATTAGAATATGTCAATATAAACGTTTGGTGTTTTAAATTCATGTACAAGAGTACCGCCGCAATACATGTCAAACCTCCTTGATAACTTACCGTGTCGTGAAGACGCAAAGTAAAATTTATATTGAGGCAAAAAGTAGAGCGTTTTATTTTACGCCCATCTAACGCCATGATCGTCTCTTAATCGTTTTAGTAAGATGATTTTACTTATGAATTTTTATCATCCTAGTCGTAATGACAACGAGAACTTCCGATTCCATACCTCATGGCGAGATATTCTGGACACACAAACTCGAACACACAAGTAAAGCACCCGCCATTAAGCTTTTCATACATGAATCCATCTGATCTTTTTTCAAAGTTTTCTTGGTCAAGACAACCATCGGAAAGAAATCACACGGATAATAGTTTCAAAATGAAAAAATAAAACGCGTCGAGCTCCATCGGCAAAAGTAAGTTTAATTAATTTTGAGGCTGACATTTTGTCTGATAATCAGACATTGTTGGGTACGTTATAGATGGGCAATCTGGCACTTGATGGAGCGGTGTGGGTATATGGACCTTTTAGAGATTCTTGGTGGAGTTGTTCGAAGGTTTAAATGGGTTCTCATCTTATTAACAGCTGTTGACATAAGAATTGTCCGATTTTTGAAAGAACTACATGCAAGAGACTTTATCGATTTTTAAATTGAGTATGTGAAGTCGTACTAATATAATAATAATAATAATATTACTATGAGAATCCAAAGAATAGCATCGATGATGAAATCAACATATCAGTTCAGGTATTTTGGAAGATCGCCTAAAAATACTCGTCTCGATGGCTACCAAACAACGGTACCAAAATAAAAGTATTATGAAATTTGTTGATTCGAGGGGTCGAAAATTTAATATAAAGACTTTAATACACACTGGTTTTGGAAGTTCTCTGCAGTATTAAATTTTGAGTTTTATCTTTATTATTTGTACGGCTTCAAATGTTTCTTGGATCCTAGAAGCTCGATAAAGTTGAAATTCAGCAGCCTACTGTATATCCAATAGGGTACACTGCCAGCTCTTTTGTAAAGCTGGTAAAGGAGTTTTTGTTGAGTTGGGCCCTTGTTTGAATACGATGAGTTTTGGGGTCTGTAAATGCGCATCCACTTGTCTACTTTTTACAGGTTAACTTATAACTCTAGCTATTCTTCAACTATGAGAAAATGAGTATGCCCAGATGGTAATGTTTTCAGTATGGAAGATGGAAAACTCATCTTCTGTGTCTATTCCCATCATGTTTACGTGAATCTCATTCGCTTGGTAAATTTGATATATCCAAGTGATCTGAATAAGTTGGTGCTATATGAACCACCAATTACTGTACTGCACTTGACATTACTATCAAGTTCCATAGCTTTGTTCATGACGTACAGTACAGTACGTACACAGCGTTAGGTTTCTAGACATTTCTCTGGCTAGTGGAGCAGGTTTAGTTGGTAGTAGACACCTTACTCCATTTTGAATTTCTCACTGCTTAAAATAAATCTAGCATACATGTCACAATTCAAGTATTTGTAAAACGGTTAATCAATATGCACACTTTGTAAATAAGAATCACGGAGTTAACTGCAGCCGTATCATTCACCAAATGCCGTTTCATTGAATGTCATCAATAACAAACTGAAGTATAGAAGTATCATGACATTCATACGGTTCATTAAACTAAATGTGGTTCCTACTGTATTATTCCAGGTATAAAGTACAATGTGATATGTCAACTGCCTTTCAATCATGGGTGATTTATCCCTACTGTATAGCTATCAACTGTATATATGCATCACTAGATGGTTTGTCACACACACAAGATTTAACGGACCAAACTGACTCGTTTGATATTGTGTATGTGTTCAACACACCAGCTGCCATTCCGAGTGTATACACACATACCTTCATTCGTAGTACAAATGCGAGTTGAAGCGTTGGCAAAGTTTTTCCAATTGGGAGTCAAAAACATAGCGGTTTCGCTGCCCAAGAGGCCAGTCAGTGACATAATATCGGAAAGATGACATAATACATCCGTACAGAAAGCTGGTATTTTTTCCGAATCCTTCCGAAATTATCTAAAAATATCCGAATTTTTTTCAGGCTAAATTTTTGTGTGGGCGTTGCTGTTGTTGGTGCTGCAGCTTGAATTACAAAAATTTCAAATGGACATAGCTTTCGCTCCTTAGCCCTGTAATTCATCGATTGCAAAAGATGGGTGGGCGCTAGCGCTTTTGAGGTAGGTGCAACGAGGAGTGTTATGAGTCTTTCTGTAGATTTGGGTTAGATTCAGAGATTCAAACAATAGTCTACCGTTCAATATGTGTACACTAAATTTTGCTAAAATCTCAGAAGATTCAAGATACGTAAAGCTACAAACAATAAAAACAAACTTGGATAGTGAAAACCCGGAACAATAAACAATTACTAAGATAAAAGAGGGGGTGCGGAACGCAGTACCTACGGACATTACTGAGCCATAGCTGACATTCAACAACAGGGCACCCTTAGAAACTCGTCGCAGAGCCCAAAGCGGAGTTGTTGCTTCTTGTTCATGAATGGGAAAGTTGGGAGCCTACAATTTTCAACTTGGAGGGGAGCAAACTGTGTCAGCCGTGCACAAGCACTTCAGGCTCCCGAATTTTAAGGTGCATTACTATGTAAAGTGCATACATTTCCAGTATTGCCATAGAATTCAACTTATGTAAAAAATGTATAGCACAAATCCAGTTCTATTTGATTCTAAACTGAAAAAAATTTAAGGAAAAAATAATAAAAATAAAAAAAATCTTTTAATGCTGCAGTTCAATGTGATGATGGTGATGATAATGACAATGTTGGTGATGATGATAGTAATAAAAATCAATTGGTAGCATACAAAACAACGTAAGGTAAGCTACTGCAGTTCTAGAACTTTGGTTATATCGAGTATGAGCATTTTGCTTTTTTATTTTTCACTGTGGTGGGAGCGTTAAGTTAGTCATATCCCCATATTCATGTTCATATAAATATCTTTCACATCGCTCGCTTTGTTTGAGTTTTTTCCTTTCCTTTTTTTTGCCAACTCTTTTCAAATTTTCCACTTCTTGCTTTTTGTTTAGATATTCAAGTTTCCATTGAAATATCCTCCACCTAGCTTAAGCTATTGCAATTGATTGTCCTAGTTACACATCCGCTCTCATTTCAACTTAAAATCTCAATTCTCACAAAGGATGGTAGATCAAAATATCCAGAACAACAAATGGTTCACGAGCCCAGACAAGACTAAAAATCATCGTCCTCCTCCTACTCTGTTCCGCTCAGAGTCTGGTATCTCTACTCCCTTGGTTCTCCCCGATGTCTACACAACCCCTCCTCATAAGTTCCCTGGTTTGGATATGGCGCAGTCTTCGACTGGTGTTATCTGGACTACTGAAAGGGCCGCCGAAAAGGGTTTCACCTATGAAGACACCACTTGGGCCAACTTGGGTCAAGGTGCTCCAGAAGTTGGCGAAATCGAAGGGTGCCCTAGCAAACCCGATACCATCAATGTCAATGTTCACACAAGAGAATACGCTCCCACTACTGGTGTAAGAGAGTTAAGAGAGGCTGTCGCAAATCTTTACAACGATAACTACCGTCAAGGGAAGGCAAGCAAGTACACATACGAAAACGTCTGTATCGTTCCTGGTGGAAGAGCTGGTTTGATTAGAATTGCTTCTATTCTTAGTGATTGTTACCTGTCTTTCTTCTTCCCTGATTACACCGCTTATTCAGAAATGTTGTCGCTCTTCAAGAATTTCGCCCCAATTCCTGTTCCCTTAGACGACAGTGACAATTATCAAGTTCATTTGGATATCATTGAGCGAGAGCTGCAAAGAGGTGTTACCGCCATGCTCACATCGAATCCAAGAAATCCCACCGGACAAAGTTTACGTGGAAAGGACCTAAAGCGATTACAGGACATGTGTAGAGAAAGGTGTTTATTGATTATGGACGAATTCTACAGTAGATACAATTATCTCGACAACTGCGATGGTTCAAGTGTCAGTTCTGCAAGCAATGTTCATGATGTGAATAGAGATCCTGTTCTGATCTTGGATGGATTAACTAAAGCTTTCAGACTTCCTGGTTGGCGTATCTGTTGGATCTTGGGACCCAAAGAGTACATCAATGCCCTAGGTTCTGCCGGTTCATATCTCGATGGTGGATCAAACGTTCCATTCCAAAAGGCTGCTATTCCTTTGCTTGAGCCTGCTCGTGTGAAAATCGAAATGGCTGCTTTACAGAGACATTTCCTCGCCAAACGTGATTACTGCATTTCTCGATTAGAAGTTTTGGGAATTCATTTCAAAACCATTCCTGATTCAACGTTTTACCTGTGGCTTGATCTCTCGCATCTCCCTGGTAAGATCAAGACTGCGTTGGGATTTTTCCAAGAATGTTTGAAGGAAAAGGTTATTGTGGTGCCTGGTATTTTCTTTGATCTCAATCCCTTAGCCAGAAGAGAATTGCATGATAGCCCAATGTTCCACTTTGTTCGTCTGTCGTATGGACCTGATATGGAAACTTTGAAGAAGGGAATGGATGGTATTCAAAGAGTCGTTGAAAGGTATAAGGTTGCTTACCAGGCTTCCAAATCGATCTTGCCTCAACGTTAGATCTATTTCTATAGCAAATCATGTTGTTTTTTGGTGTATCATTATTTTGTATTTATCTTCATCTAATTGTCATATCTAATTGCCATTATTGCTTTTTTTTTTTTTATTTTCATTATTATTTTTCAATTCAGAGTATTGTGGATCAAAATTTCATTGTTTATTTTTAAGACATTAGTGGAGGTACGCATAATCAATTGAGTGTAAAAGTGAAAAAAAATATTCGGTTATAAAGGCCTGACCGTTATAGTGCCAAGATTTTTTGTGTGCTCTTTACCAAAGTTTACCTTCAAGGGGATAACCTGAGTGGGTACAGAAATATAAATTGATTCCACACATCGAATCTGTGGGAAATTGGGAGGCATAATAAATGAAATAATGATAGACTAGGGGGTTTATTTATAACCTTGCTCTAAAGAAAGAAAAAAAGTTCTTCTGTAGCGTATTAGTTTGTGTGATTTGTAACTATGTGGATTGGAAGTTGTGTTCTTGAAATGAAAGTAGAATATGGGAATAGGGTGGGGGAAAAAAGAGTTGAAAAGACGGTAGGCTGCTTCTTAAGCTTATCACACCAAAAACGTTCAAAAATCAATTTACCGTATAGTATACTCATTTGTAACCAGTCCGACCACTACGAATAGTTTACAATCCGTGTATATATTCTGCCGCAGCCGGACTACATTTCTGGATACATACTCGTAGACCCAACCGATAAAGAGAGAAAGCAAAGAAAAAAAGGTGCGGGTTGGCACTTTTGTTATCCCGCTTATCAAAAAGTGTTATCGATTATCAACCATTATCGATTAGACTTTTCTGTGACATGGATGGCTGATATGTTCAGTCCATGCAACGCAACAATGGACGTGTTACGTTTGAAAGACATGAACTTAAGCAAACACAGGTTTTCAAAACAAGTATTTTGCCACACTGTGATATAGCGGCACTTTGCCTCATTTGTATCAACAGTCTTCTGGTGTATCGTGTATGATGGCCGTCGTTAGATACATTCTGATATTTGGGTTGATTGAAGTCCGATTCAAAGTCATAGGATTTCGGTGGTTCATGATATCAAACAAGGATGGTCTTTGTGAAGATTGGATTGGGAATGTGTTACCACAATGAGTAGTTTGCATGTTGCCCCATTATCAGCACCTTTGGTGTCTGGCTCGTCAAATTCACAAATAGTCAGTAGCTATTTGAGGCTGAGCACCGATATAGTGAATGACCTTCTTCACGACGGTGGTTTTTTAGTCATGTTTTGATAAAGAAAACAGAGCGGGTGGACTTTTTGTTGTTAGAACGAGCATTGAACAGCTTTGTGAGAATAACGTTGGAGTTACATGTGTTGGCGAAAGTGTGTATGACTAAAGGATTGAACACAAAACTTGTGGCAAGAAGAAAGAAACTATGTAGCGATTAAAAGTTGAAATGTTCAAACATCATCGTACAAAGCCATTTCGCAATTCTAGTTTGGTTATTTTAGTTACAAGGAATTTCAAAAGCTGCCAGATTCTTGCAATGACCAAAGATGCAATCAAATTTCTTTAAAAATTTATGGTCTGTCTTTAGCCATTCAAGATATCCGATATCGAGAGAACAAAAAGAAAGAACCCCCACCAAGTAACAAGCTAACAGTTTAACAGGCAATTACAAAACGATAAAACAAAAATATCAGGTTACATCAATCACAAATACCAGAATTCCACTACAAATTGAAATTGTGAATGTTTTAAGCACCCAATACTCTTAATAGTATAAAAAGATCAGCCACAACTTGGTGCAATCCATTTTGAAAATTCGTGATTTGGTATGACCCCCACCCCCCACAACCGTTCCATCTGTCTGACTTGCCATGACAAATCAAGCGCAGCTCAGGGAACGTTTGTAGCGACTTTAATGATTCTAGGTTTACTCTTACTGTTTTATACTTTCCCCTAAAAAATAAGTTGGGTGTGTAGGTGTGAAATGTTGGCGATGGTTGAGACAAGCCACACAATTGCGTGATTTCACATTTGCATCATATCGAAATAGCTGAGTTTGCCTATACCCTAATGCTTGAGCCAAAATAAACCTGTATGAGATCAGGTTTGAGTATATATAGCTCATGGGGATCCTGTTCTTGATATACAATAGCTTCATAGCTTCATACATTCAATCAATCAATCAGTTATATTATATACATCTACTACTACAATGGCTCCTGTCGCATCTACCCCTCAACCTACTCAACCAGTCACTTCAAAGAAATCTGTTGTTAAAGGCAACATCAGATACAGAGAGACCGTAAAGTCTCTTGAAGAACTCAAGATCGAGGATGAAACTTACGAATACAACTATCTTAGGCCCGCGTTTCCCGACATCAAATGGGCACCTCTTGAAGTATTTGACGTTGGTCAAGACAAAGGTCTTCTCGCCGATCCCTCCACCGAGTACGCCAACCTTTTCCGTGATGCCACATCCGTAACCCACTTGAACCCCAAGATTGGCACCGAAGTCGTGGGCGTCGACTTGGCCAACCTCGACGACGTGCAAAAGAACGAACTTGCTTTGCTTCTTTCGCACCGTGTGGCCGTCATCTTCCGTGACCAAAAAAACCTTGACATTCACAAGCAACTTGACCTGGGTCGCTACTTTGGAACCCTTCACAAGCACGCTACTACCGGTCTTCCACGCGACTACGATAAGGGTCTAGATGAAGTCCACGTTGTCTGGGCCGACGAAAACAGCAAGCCCATTACCGCATTCCCCGCTGACTACTACTGGCACTCCGACGTCACTTACGAAAAGCAACCTCCCTCATACACATCCCTTAAACTTCTGAAAGGTCCTACCACCGGTGGTGACACCCTTTGGGTTTCCGGCTACGCCATCTACGATGCTCTTTCTATTCCTTTCCGCGAATACCTTGAAAAGCTTACAGCCCTACATTCGGCTAAGGAACAAGCCGATGACGCGGTCCGTCGAGGCACACCTGTTCGTCGTGAGCCCGTGGTCACTGAGCACCCCCTAGTCCGCACCCACCCGGTGACCGGCTACAAGTCCGTATTCGTCAACCCGGGGTTCACCAGATCCATCGTAGGCGTTCCCAAAGCTGAGTCCGACGCTATCCTACAGTACCTGTTCCGCCTGATCACCACGACTGAAGAGGCAATTGTGAGGTATAAGTGGAACGAAGGCGACGTTGTGTACTGGGATAACAGAATTAGTATCCACAGCGCTACGTACGGATTTTACCCGCAGAGAAGACATGCAGTCAGAGTTACTGTCCACGGTGAAGTCCCTGAGTTTAAGGGCGGTAAGAGCCAACAAGCTGATATTGATAGGGAATTGGGATTGGAGAGAAACTTAGATGGTTCCACTGGTGGTAACTACAACGATTAAAGGGGATTTTTATCTTTTTGATGAGAGAGGAGTGGTTTATGACTTTTACTGTATTACATGATGACTAGTTTGAATGAAAAATATTGAGATAACTTGAATTAAAAATGGAAAGTGAATAAAATACATTTTTAGCGTATTAGTTTGTTAATTGGAAAGGAGCAGTCCTGATTAGGTATGGCATTGATTAATTTGACATCTCTTGGAAATGTACTAGTTTGAAATAGTTATGTTTTTCATGGTTCCAGAATGGTGCTCAGGTCCTTCGCATGTTTAGCCCACCCGAATCTGATTAATTAGTTTTTCTATGGTCAAAAGTCAGCTTTGATGCATATTTTAATAGTCCTGACAGTTAAGACTGTGTAAAGATTTATAAACAGTCCTGCGTAGTTTTATAAAAAAGTTGGAATCCAGTTGAATACACAAAACGGTAAATATACACGATCGTTTTGAAAGCTCAATAGCAATCGTTATGAGATAAATTCTGCAATTCTATTCTATATTTATTAGCAAGTACTGTACGTTTTTGTTGTTCATCGTGAGTTGTTTGGTATAAATTTTTATGACAAAAAAAGCAAAGTAAACTCTCAGGCAAACATGGTTAAAATTGGTTGCGATTGATTTGATTAAACTTGTAAGCGTTACCAAGTGAAAATGACATCAATCAAAGCGGCGAATGTATTCAAACAGAAACCGACAATAATAATCATCTGTATAATAATATGTTCACTTCAATAAACCCATCAAAATAAAATAGCCCACTGCGCGGGTAGCATTTCCTACCCCACATGGTAAACTTCAAGCCCTGTCAGCCTTTCCCAATTTTACCACTCACAACTGCAGAAACGCAGCCGTAATATCATTAACTCCGCGTATATAAATAAACTCACAGGGGAAAGGGTTGAGACTCCAGAGTCAGAGGCATAGCTACTGCAATCTTATAATAAATAAAATAACAAGTCAGCAACTGCTCTTTTGTCTTTCTTTCTTTCCCTTTTCTCTTTTTTTCTTAGTTCATGTTCAACATTTAACGGTCAATTACAATGGCTCCTGACTACCCTCAATTCAACTACCACCCGGTTGGTAAAAAGGTGCAAAGCATCTATGAAAATAGATTGCGTCTGTTCACTGCCGAAGGAGAATACAAACATATCAACCTCCCTAACTTCTACGATTACGAAGTTCTCGGCGGTAGCGAAAACGTCAAATTAGAGGTTTACTCAGTCCCTGATGTTAGAAGACCACTATTTAAAGAAGCTATGAAAGAGGCCAAATGGAGGGAAACCGAAACTGGTGAGTCGTTCGGTCCATCTTGGACCACCCACTGGTTCAAGATTAATGTCAAGGTTCCAAAAGAGTGGGAAAAGGTCAAAGACACTATCGTTTTTAGATGGAACTGTGGGAACGAAGGTCTTGTGTTTACTGAAGACGGTGAAGCTTTAGTTGGTCTCAGTGGTGAAGAAAGAAGAGAATGGGACATTCCCGAGACATGGCACGACGGAAAATGGCATCAGTTTTACATTGAAACAAGTTGTAACGGAATGTTCGGCAACGCTGACCCCAACAATAACATTCAACCTCCCGACGAGAATCGATACTTTGAATTGGTTGAGGCTCATTTGGTCCGACCCAATTTAGAGGCCAGAGCTTTGCATATGGATTTCTGGGTCATTGGGGATGCTGCAAGAGAGTTCCCTCAAGATTCATGGCAAAAGCACAAAGCCAGAGAGGTTGCCAACCGAATTATGGATGTTTTCGATCCCGAAAATGCAGACGAAACAATTGCAAAAGGAAGAAAAATCGCTAAAGAATATCTCGGTGAATTAATTGACTCTCACGAAGTTTACAATTCTAAACAGCCAGCGTTTGTAGAAGGTTTAGGTAACTGTCACATTGATACGGCATGGTTATGGCCTTACGCAGAAACTAGAAGAAAAATTGGAAGGTCTTGGTCCACTCAATTGGACTTGATAAAGAAGTATCCTGAATACAAGTTTGTTGCTTCCCAAGCCCAGCAGTTCAAGTGGTTACTAGAGGACTACCCCGACATCTTTGAAAAAGTCAAGGAAGAAATCAAGAAAGGTACTTTTATTCCCATTGGTGGTTCTTGGGTTGAAAATGACACAAATATGCCTACTGGTGAGGCTATTGTGAGACAATTTTTATCTGGTCAACGATTCTTTTTTGCACATTTTGGACAGCGCTCAAGAACTTTCTGGCTCCCTGATACATTTGGATATAGCGCGCAGATTCCCCAATTGTGCCAAGGTGCTGGCATGGACAGATTTTTGACGCAAAAATTGTCGTGGAACAATATTAACAACTTTCCAAACACAACATTCAACTGGGTCGCGTTGGATGGTACTCAGGTTCTGTGCCATATGCCTCCAGATGATACTTACACCGCCTTGGCTAACCTCGGAGATGTTTCGAGATCACTCAAACAACATAAGAACTTGGACACCACTCAGAGCGGTATGTTGTTGTTTGGCCATGGTGATGGTGGTGGTGGTCCAACATCCGATATGCTTGAGAAATTAAGACGTTGTAGAGGTTTATCTGATACTGTTGGCGAACTGCCTCGTGTTCACTTGGGAAACACTGTGGATGATTTCTATGACAACATTGAAGCTAAGACCGATGGCGGAAAGAAACTCGTATCATGGAACGGTGAATTGTACTTTGAGTTTCACCGTGGTACTTACACCTCTCAATCTGAGACTAAGAAAGGAAACAGGAGATCAGAAATAGTTTTGCACGATTTGGAATTTATTGCTACTTTGGCTTCTATCAATTCAAAATCTTACAAGTATCCTAAAAAGGAAATCGATGAGCTTTGGGAAGATGTTTGCCTTAATCAGTTCCACGATGTATTGCCCGGTTCCAGTATTGGAATGGTTTACAAAGATGCTTTGGAAATCTATGATACAGTATTTAGAAGATCAGAGAAATTGGTTAAAGATGCCTTGGCTGCGCTAAACATTGGTTCTTTGGAAGATACTCCTGAAGGATTTTTGGTTGCCGTCAACACTATGCCTTGGGGACGAACTGAAGTTATTGAAACTTCTCAGGTTGTTCCTAGTGATATGGCCTTTACTCAAACCTCTGAAAATACTAATTTGGTACTAGTAAAGACTGATGGATCAGGCTTGGCTAAACCTGCTGTTGAGTCTTTGGGTAACAAAGTATACAAAGTAACTGTCAAAGAGATTAAGAAGGGTGTCATTGAGATGAATAACGGACGCTTGAAAGCTACTTTTACTGGAGCTCATTTGACTAGTTTGTATGATTTGAAGAATGAAAGAGAAGTACTTGCTGGTTCTGGTAACAAGCTAGTTTTGTTTGACGATCAACCTTTGAACTGGCAAGCTTGGGATACTGAACTGTATTCGTTGGATACCGGCCGTGAAGTTGAGTCTGAAGTCGAACAGACAATTCTTCAGAACGGGCCCCTTCGTGGTGAGATCGAAGTTGTTCAGAAGATCAGCGAGCATAGTACTATCACAACCCGTATCAAACTGGATGCCTACGTTGAGAACGAGGATGATTCAAGTGCAGCCGACGCAAGCTACATTCAATTCGCATGCGATATCGATTGGCACGAGAAATGTAAATTCCTCAAGGTTGAATTCCCCGTCGATGTGCACGCCGAAACTGCCTCGTACGAAACACAATTCGGAATTGTCAGAAGACCAACTCACTACAACACTTCATGGGATGTGGCCAAATTTGAAGTGTGTGCTCACAAATGGGGAGATTTGAGTGACTACGGTTACGGTGTGTCATTGTTGAACGACTGCAAGTATGGCTACTCTATTCACGGAAATGTAATCAGACTGTCGCTCATTAGATCACCTAAAGCGCCCGATGCCAATGCTGATATGGGCCACCATTCTTTCAGATACGCCATTTACCCACACAAGGGACCTGTTTCTCAACACACCGTCAGGGCAGCCTACAACTTCAACCACCCGTTGAATGCTTTCTACGTTCCAAGGGCCAAGATTGATGCAGCCGAAGACGTTCTCCACACTTTTGGTTTAGAAGGAGATGAAGGTTTAGTTCTGAGCAACATCAAGCGCTCTGAAGACGATGCCGATGTGTCCGTTGGTCTCTTGCCGGTCAAGTACAAAGGGCAGTCCGTTGTAATCAGAGTGTACGAAAGTCTTGGTGGAAAATCACGAGGCTACATTACCAGTTTTAGGGAAGTTAAGAGGGCGGCGAGAACAAACTTGTTGGAGGATGAGCTGGAGGAATTGGAGGTCGTCAAGGAAGGTGGGGTGTGGAAGGTTAAGGTGGAGATTAGAGCGTTTGGAGTGGAGACTTACGTGTTGGAATTGTGATGATGATGATGTGTGTAGCTGTGTTTTATTTGAAATTTATATGTTTTGTGAATCAAGAAAATTTTTAGTTTTATTTGTAAGGACTTGTGTTGAACTGTTTACGTGTAGTACAGAAGTTGTTTTTAGTGTATACAGAGATGTTATATTCATGTTGAAAAGAAACTTTGTAAATCAACCCCACACACACGATATATCTACATTGAGTTACTGTCCAGATACCTTGTGTTAATGTAAATCTGTCAATTCATAACTAACTTATTCAAGTTAGTTGGTAATCTGGGGTTCTTCATGATAAGTTCTTTTACAGTATTTGCATAACACTATTTTTTTATTTCTTTTTCTCCTTTTCTTGTTTTGTAGGTTGATCTGTATAACATGGTGTAGTACGATTTGATGAAGTGCCGTTGTCTTACAATACGATCTGGTACTAGTCCATATGATCAGTCATACCAACCCAGACATTTCCACGAACCGTTAAAAGACATCCTCCCAAAATGCGTAACCGTAACCCTTTTCTTGTAAATTACTGTGTCAACATCGCGGTTACGCGATCTAACATGAAATGCTATAGCAAAACAATACAATACAAGTAATGTATAAATTCAGAATTTTGTTTATTTTTTTCTTCTTTGAAAGGTGTAAAAATAAGTTGGGAATAAAAGAATTTGAATGAAAGGAATAATAACACCAATACCTGTTATAACTTATAAGAATAAATGAGAGCTAAAGAAAGAAAATAATCTGATCCCGAGTTTAAGTGCAGTTCAGTTCAATGAAAAAAGTGAGAACCTTTATAATATGTAATATAAGAGAATGTTGAATATATCCACACAAACACAAACACACCTCCTTTTTTATTTTTGAAATATTAAATCTATCCATCATTTTCGTTCAGTTCAGTACACAGAAACCAGTTTCCAGGTTTCAATGTGTACATATATACACTTCACCGTCTATCTACTTCCCATCCCATAGTTTTCATAATGCCTTAAATTTGGTTATCGTTAATAAGTACAACGTAATTACTCGGACATATGCCGACCTGGCCATTGGCACGTCTCGCCTGCCACCACTTCCCGCTGATATCGCTGACCTCCAAAAGCTCTCCTTTCTCGAACGAGATCTCGTTTGCGTCTGCTGGGTTCGCAGTGTATGTATACACGGCTCTTGCCTTATACGGGTACTCTGTAGGCGTAGGAGGCACTTCGTTCATGCTGTATCCAGATTCCCTGTATTGGTTGCTTTCTTTCTGGTTGATTTCGCTCGAGTTTTCGAAAGCGCCTAGTGGTGCCGCCATGAATCCGCCTCCTAGTCTGGACACCGTTGCTGGGCTTTGTTGCTGGAACGGATCTATTGTGTGCATTTGAGTGAGTGATGCGGTGGTTGATGCATAGTTTGGTTTTTTCCCCGAGTACGAGTCGATTAGTGCATGCAGCGGGACTTCTTCTGTGGTACCGAAATAAAACATCCAAATAATATCTATAATCGCGGACAGCATGTAGCCAGCTGCGGCGATACCCGTTGAAGGGGACGTGAGGTAGACGAAGTTGTTTGTTGAGTTTGTCATGTATACCAGCGTTGTTGCCAGAGCTGCAAGCAGGAAAAATCTGTAGGGGTCGATGTTGTTTCTACAGCTCGCGTAGAATATCAGTGCAATTATAATGAACTGGCATGAAAGTCCCCACCAAGTGAACACGGGGAACTTTGAGAGATTTTGCGACGAAGCGATAGAGCCTATAAGCGCGAGGACCCATCCTATGGTAGCAATGGAGATTGTTGATAGAGCGAATGGGTCGCGTAGAATATTCGACAATGAGAAAGACGGAGCCCGCTGCTGTCTTGACATTTTTGTTCTGGATTTGATCTGTAATAAGGAGAAACTGGTGGTTTGATGAGGCCGTCTGTTTGTATGGTTGATTTGTTGGCCTGTTGGGATATGTGTGCAAGTACAGTGAGTGAGTAATTAAAAAAAAGTTGCAATAAAGACCAGCTTTACGAGAGTATACTGCTATGGGTGAACAATGATAATAAAAAAAAGTTGAGAATCTAGATGGTGGAGTATCAATGAACGTAAGATATCGTGAAGATTATGGTTTGCGTTGATGTTCTAGCGTAGTCGTGAAAGATCCTAATGCCAAAGAAATGAAGATGAACCAAATTACTGGCGTAAGTAGGAAAGAGGAAGGAAGAGACAAGTAGGAGACTGAATAGAAAAAAATTAATTTTAAGAAAATCCCAAAACAAAAACAAAATAAAACATAACATTAGCACATTACTGTTAGACTAGTAAACTTATATACTGGCTTGCCATATCGCACTCAATACTTTCACTGATAAATGTTGAATGCAGTTACCATAAAACACAAAAACTTTATCTTTAGATGGATCATTGGGTGTTGTGAATATGGATTTGTATCTGTATTTGTCTCTGGATTTGACTCTGAATCAACGCAGCTACCAATGAAACTTTTTTTTTCTTTCATTGAAACTTCATTTCACCTGCTTGATCTAATGGACAAGTCGCCAAAGAACATCCATGAATGAATACATACTCCAGCGCATTTACTTCTTAACGTGAGTTATTAGATCCATATGTACGCATACTGTAGCACTCATTACATGAACGTTTTACTCAAACTTTTTGTAAAGATCTCGGTTATTTACCTATTATTTACTAGTGTAGGTATGCTAAGTTATTTTTTTTCAGATTTCTTTGTCTGTATGAAAATTCAAATTTTGTTTAGAAAAAAGGGGCAACAATGGAGGCTTAAACTTAGGTTTTGGGAAAATACTGTACAAAATATAATGCAGTATGTTGTTGTAATATACTCTAAAGTCTATATCGTTTCATTTAACTTTATCTTATCAATCTGTCTATGTCACTATGAGCAATAGCTAAAGTGTTGAGCTTTAGCACTTAAATACTAAAGCTTGAGATAATTTTGTGACAAAGTAGCCCAAGTGCTAGCGTGGGTAGATGTATTACACAAGTTCAACAGCTTAAAGTACTAGCTTTATTTGTTATTTTAACAGCACTAGTGTTTTGCGTGATTTGTGGGCATCAAGCATTGACTCAATGTGAATTTTCCAGGCAAAATTTTGTCTAAAAAGCTTTACCTACGTACTCACACTAGTTAACCTGACGAGCTGTGTTAATCTCTACCACAAAATAGCGAAATGCGTAGATGAATCATCATCATCGTGCTCTACTAACGGCTACCAGTTAGGTCATAACACCTAACCCTGTATGTAGTTTCTGTAATGCCAAAAAGCTGAGTAATTTTTCTCTTTTCCGTTATTTTAAATCTTATCTTATGTCTCATTTTTTCTATGGTTGAAATTTGTGGTGAAAAAAATGTTTCCTTTTTGAACCTTGAAAAGAGTCAATCACTCATTTTTTTTTACAAATTTCTAGCCTCTACTAGTCATACATTAGGCCCACCGCTCTGTATATATATAGGTAAAACAGCAATTTCAATTGCTCATTTTATCCAGCTTTCCCTCTTTCTTTGTTTCCATTCTCACAACCAACCTATTGCAGCAAAAAGAAAGATATAACGTACCAATATGTCGCAACAAATCCAACCCCCCGTCGAAACAGTCAAGGCTTTCGTAAAAGCCCAGAAGGATGAAATCGATCCCCCAAATCTATACCCCATCTACTCGTTCCTCCCCGCCCTCGACATTACTCCCCACATGGCATACCTGCGTATTGCCCGTCCCGGAGACTCCAACAAGCACTCGTTCCTATTTGAATCAACTCTGGGTGGTGAAAATCTCGGACGTTACTCGTTTATTGGATCAGGCCCAAGAAAAACAATCATAACAGGTAATGGTCACGGCCCTGATTGCGATCCTTTGGTCTTGTTGGAAAAGGAATTAAACTCTTATAAGCAAGCTCAACTGCCGTCTATCCCTGCGTTGTCGGGTGGTGCTATTGGCTATATCGGATACGACTGTGTGAGATACTTCGAGCCTAAAACGAAAAGAGAAAACCAAAAAGATCCTCTAAAACTTCCTGAAGCTGCTTTGATGCTATTTGATACTGTCGTCGCTTTTGACCATGTGTATCAAAAAATTCAAATCATTCATAATATCCATCTGCCAAGCGACGGTGATTTGACTACTCTACAATCTAGATATGAAGAAGGTGTTGAGATTATTAACAATATAGCATCTACTTTACTCAGCGGTGAAGATTACTCCCCTCCTCAACCTACCATTGTTCCCAATGCTGAATTTACTTCAAACATTGGTCAAGAAGGCTATGAAGGTCACGTTAAAACATTGAAACAACACATTTTAAAGGGTGATATCATCCAAGCCGTTCCCTCGCAAAGAGTTGCTCGACCAACCTCTCTCCACCCTTTCAACATCTATCGCCACCTCCGTACCGTCAACCCATCGCCCTATCTGTTTTACATTGACTATCTTGACTTCCAAATTGTCGGTGCTTCCCCAGAGCTCCTGGTCAAGTCTGACAAAGGCCGTATCATCACCCATCCCATTGCAGGTACCGTTCCTCGAGGTAAGACGCTGGAAGAAGATAACCAGCTTGCTCATCAACTCGAGACATCCACTAAGGACCGTGCAGAACATGTCATGCTTGTTGATCTCGCAAGAAACGATATTAACCGCGTGTGTGACCCGTTGACCACAAACGTCGACAGACTGCTCACACTTGAACGGTTCTCGCATGTGTCCCATCTTGTATCTCAAGTGTCCGGTGTACTAAGACCAGATCAAACTAGATTTGATGCATTCAGATCTATCTTCCCAGCTGGTACTGTATCAGGAGCTCCAAAGGTTAGAGCCATGGAGCTGATTGCAGACTTGGAAAATGAGAGAAGAGGTGTGTATGCAGGTGCTGTTGGTCACTGGGGATACGATAAGAATTCAATGGACACTTGTATTGCGTTGAGAACTATGGTTGTCAAGAACGGTGTGGCCTATTTGCAAGCGGGAGGTGGAATTGTGTACGATTCGGATCCCTATGATGAGTACATTGAGACTATGAACAAAATGAAGGCCAACAATACGACTATTAGAGAAGCTGAAGAGATCTGGTATAAAAAGCAACAAGCTCAGAAATGAGTACCTTTTAGAAAGATGAGTATATAGAATGAAAAATAATTGGAACAATTGTTGATAGCCTTGTATAATTGATCTATTTTCTTTATTACTTTAGCCCGTTACATTCGGTTTTGTCAGTTCCATGGAAAAAAAAGAAAGAGTCGTATTCTTTGATTTCTTCGTGGTATTTGAAACAATGTAGGTCAATTAAAATGAATCGTGAACGTCGTATAAACAAAATCATGATAAGAGCAGCAGAAAAGTACAAATGGTAAGCCATAATTTATGTGAAATATTGACGAGAGATGCAAAATAAAAAACAACAAAAATAAATCTATAATCCAAAAAAAGTACTAAAACCGCTTTCCTGCTTAACTTCTTGTTTCTTTACTTCTTGACAGAAGTACTGGCTAAAGCCTTGTTTTTCTTTTTGGTTCTGGTTCCTTCAAATCCGGCTCTTTTCTTGACTGGTTTCTTCTTTTTATTCACGCTCTTTGCTTTCTTTTTCTTCTCCTTCATGACCTTTTTGTTTTCCTGCTTGATCCCCGTTTTCGCCTTCTTTATGACCTTCCCTTCCTCATCTCCCTGTTCCTCCCGTTCTTCGTGTCCTTTACCTGCTTCTTCCTTTTTCGGTTTTACCTCTCCATTTGCAACTTCATTTTGTGTCTTGACTTCCTTCTCATCATTCTCTTCTTGTTCCTCCTCAACCTCAATTTCTTCCCGTTTGCGTTTAGGCTTCGCTAATTTCTGACGTTCACGTCGGGCCTCGAGTATGGCCTCCCTGTTAAGCGGCGCGCCTTTGACCCCGGTTCCGGGCGCCTTTCGTCGTTCTCGCAACTCTTGTATGCGCGAGGCCAGCTTCGAGTGCAGCTCTTGGAGTCGCTGTGGGTCAGGTTTGGATTTAGACTTTTTTCCCTGGACCTGGGCTTGCGCCTGAGCTTTTGCTTGTTTCCGGCGTTGCGATTCGGCAATGGCGGCTTGGTCAACAAGGTTGCCGTAGTCGTCATAGATTAGGTCGGCATCTTCGTCGGATTCTGCGGCGGCTGCGGCTTCGGTGAGTCGGGCTTGGATGGTTGAGGGAGTTGGTGGAGCGCCCATCGGTTCTGCTTTCTCTTGCCGTTCTGTGTGGATGTCGATGGCGGTTGAAGGATGTGAAGGGTTAAATTTTTGTTTTTTGTGATCTTTCGACTCTTCTTTGGACTGCTTTTTGCGGTTCCATTGGGATTTGGTTGCGTCGTCGTAATAGTACTTTGCAGGGATTAGCGACAATAACCCGTCAAAAGCTGAAGAATGTGATTGTAAACGTTCCTATATAGATGAATTGATATTCAAAGTTAGAGGTGAATAAAGGTGAGTAATAGATGTTATAAAATCTATAGCTAGCATACCTTTAGGCTCTGACTCATGATTACTGTATAATGTGTGATATAGGAACTAGGGATCTGAAGTAGGTATAATGCAATCGGCTTTCTTCTTTATTATTAGAATGAAATTTTATTCGATCTGAAAGTAGAAAAAATGTATTTGTATATTGTGATAAAAGAAAGATTTGAAGACCTCACATAAAGTGTGAAGAAAGAAATTTTTCAGGTGTTCAATTTCTTTTTGGTTTTGTTCTTGGGAGTTTCAATTTATTTTCAAGAAAATCTAACCCCAACTTAATTTCAAGTTTCTGTTGCTCTAAGTGTTCTTTACTAAAGCCAAAGTTTTTTTTACTTACCCTGTTTGTAGCTGTGAAGTGGTTCCTTACCCTGTAAATGTGTGTGTGGAAGCCATTTTGGCGTCCTTTTTTGTTGTTGTCTTTTTTCCTTTTTTTCCTCTAGTCCTCCACTAATCTCTTTTTTCCTGTCATCCAGTGTATCCTTTCATTGAACGAATCTCCATCGAAAAGGTCAGATACCAACTCATACACATAACATTTCATAAATAGAGGGAAACAATGTCTTCACTATTTTTGCTACTTTCGCTACCCCAAAACGCAGCCCCCCCTGGAGGTGATCCAGAAATTCAATTGGAGAGCTGGTATGCGACAAACCTAAAGCTGGAGACACAAGCAATTTCGCATTTCGAGCTTCCGATTTTAAAGATTGGAACTCTTGACTCGTTGGTTCAACAGTCGGAAGATTTAACAAAACTTGATTCTCAATTCCACGGAATTGTCTCGAAATTAGCTGATATCATTGACTCCATTTACGACGGTAATGCTGCAAAAGTAATTCAAGCTAAGAAAGTCAACGGAAGTATGTACTATAATTGTGGTTGAAGTGAACTGTAGATCAATTGCTAACTCGATGGATTTGTAGAGGAACCTGCTGAGTACGTCAGAAACTTTTCTTGGGCTACCAACAAATATCGTCTCGACAAGCCTATTCCTGAGCTTGTTGACTTGCTTTCTAAGGTAAGCAAAATTACTATTTTTCTCTTTCTTTTTCTGAAATATCACAAAGGGTGTTAACAATTGCGGTTTTATAGGACACTTTCTCTCTTGACGCCGAAGTTAGATCTGCTTACACCAGTTACAATGCCGCTAAGACAAATCTTGCTACTGTGGAAAGAAAGCAAACCGGTAATCTTTCAGTTCGCTCTCTTCACAACGTAGTCAAAAGTGAGCATTTCGTTCAAGAAAGTGAATATCTCACTACCATTCTCATTGCCGTTCCTAAATCACAATCACAAGAGTTTATCTCCACTTACGAAACTCTCACTCCTATGGTTGTCCCCCGTAGTGCCAGCGTCATCGCACAGGACGACGAGTACATTCTTTACAACACCACTCTGTTTAAGAAGTACGTGTCAGAATTCCTTCTCAAAGCCCGTGAGCACAAATGGACTCCTCGTGAGTTTGAGTACTCAGAACAACACATTCTTGACCTGAAGCAAGAATTGCAGAAATCGACCGAAACCGAGCGAAAATTGTGGGGAGATGTAGTTAGACTGGCACAAACGTCGTACAGCGACATCATTCAAAATTGGGTACATGTCAAGGCGATTCGAATCTATGTTGAGGCAGTTTTGCGATATGGACTGCCTCCTAACTTTGTAAACAGTGCGATTTACTTGCCCGAGAAGAACTTGAAGAGCGCGTTGGAGACATTGACAGCGAAGTTCGGATACCTTGGAGGAAATGCGTTCTCGAAGGGACAAAAGGGAAAGAAGAGTTCGGGAGATGATAGCGATTTGCATGAGTATGGTGCGATTGTTGATTCTGATTATAAGCCATTTGTGGTGGAGGAATTGAATTTGTATGCATAGATTATAATATATTTGTTTTTTTGTTTTTTGAGGCAATACAGTGTTATTCTTTCGATTTTGTACTTTTGTTTCATATTCTTTGATGATTACGGAGTATTTTCATCGAAAACGTTTCTTTGTACTTTAGTGCTGAATATGGTACAATCATAGAATTGTGGTAGGCGCTTGTGTTTGAATTCAGGTTTGTTCGATTATGTCTTTGTTACCGAAGCAGGGTGTGTATTGTTGATATAATGTTATTACATTTTCTTCAATTCTTTTCGTGTAGTCTCATGAAAGCTCAAATAACCAAATGTCAACTGTGTCCGTTCATAGGAACCAACTTTTTTAAATGGTGTATCTGATAATGTTGCAAAGCCCAAAGTTCTGTAGGATACTCTTTTAGAAAATGTTCAAATATTGGTAAAGCCCTGATGAACCAAATAACATAAAAAATATCAAAATACCAAACCGAGCATGGTAATTTATACGACTTCAAGCCAGCTCAATCAAGATATAAACGCACTAAGCAGTAAAGGTCAAATTTTGAAAAAATGGTGGATTCGTAAATTGTGCATTTGTTTGTTGCTCGTGTTTAGTTTGGGTTGAAAGTGATAATTCCAGATAAAGAAATTTCCTGAATAAGAAGTTGTACGGGCAGCATATGAGTGTTGAATTTGAAAAATTCAATGATGTATGCTGGAATATTAAGTTGGAATTGTCAACTTGTGAAAGATAATTGAAAAATGTACCGTATAGCCAAATGAAAAATGACTGTGTATTATACAGTAAGCAACTTGGTGGTTATATGAATGGAAACCTTTGAAGGGTAATGGCTTGCTATATGGCACTGTACATAGATATTTGAAAATGTAGAAGTATGATTTTCTAGCACTTTGAAGTGGATCGTGTACAGCTTACTTAGGAATTTGAAGGTCAATTCGGCAATTTTGGTGAGGGCCAATGTTTGGGATTTGTTGAATATCGAAAATGAAGTTCTATATTTTTTTTCCCAACTATTTGAATAATTGAGAGTGGGAGATCCAAAAGCATCAAAATCGAAAGTAACAGTGTATTTACAGATAAAATCTCACTTGAGTACTTCGAAAAATGATTTATCTCACACTGTTTTTATGCTTGCATTTAAACCTAAAGTGTGAATAGTAAGTGGTAATAGTAACAATGAAAACTGAATACCGGCGAATAGATAGAAACAAAAAACAACTAAGTAGCTCTCCAAAAAGAAGAGTGTAAAGAGAATATGTGAAATTAAGTATTACGAAGCAAACCTTTCAAAAGAAATGCTTGTTAAGTGAATACGAAGAAATCAAAAAATTAATGAATAGTAAGACAAAAAAAGCAATTGGACGAGGACTCAGAGAGGCAGCGGTTGTGATCTCATCACTTCAAAACGATGGGTATAGAAAAAAAGGAAAGGCTCTTGGAGGTTTCTGAATATGAGTTCGTCTCAATTGCATCTCTAAGGTAAAATATTCTGAATAGTGACATAATCGCATTTTTGAGTAAAGATATATTACTGTCGTAAATGAAATACACCACTATTGCTAGTAGTTTATATGAAGAAGCTGGTAATTCACGTATTGAATGGCAATGGGTTGAAAAAATCGGCACACAAAAATATTGAACTAAGAGTAGCAGCTCTATTGTATGTGACGATAACGCAATAAATGACTGGTAGGAATCAATTACAAAATTATTTTTAGACATTCTTGAACGCACTTTTATATTTAGCTTTTTTCCTCATAACATAATAGTACGTCTAGAGTAATAATCAATTTGTGGCATAATTTCCAGGCCAGGCTCTATTGAATACGCTATTATTTCCCATTGTCACCGTATAGCTCAGAGACACAGCACTATAAAGGTGCTTTTTTAAGTTGACATCATAACTCACAGAAAAATGGGGTGTTTTCTAATTTTAGACGATTTGGCCCATGATGCTTTTGCTGAACAAACTTTGTATTACAGTTAAAGATAACTTTTTAGATGGGGGGTTTTGGTTTTCTCGGAAGAGAGAAATCCTTTAAGAGCTAATTACAACCAACTAGAGCGTAGTTTTAGCTTATGGTATCAGCAATTCTAGAATAATATGTATGTGTATCGTAAAGGATATGACGAGAGACGGTTAAAAGCAGTTGCAGTTGCAGTTGCAGATAGAAGATCTATTGTTCTTATGCTTAAATCTGAAAACAACTGTCAACAAGTTTCAGGTCGTCTATTTATACTAAGCTCAAGTAAGATACACTATTAGGAACGGAATTCTCCTTACCAGTCTATTGCTCCTTACCAATACTACCCACGATAGCCTTTAAACCAGTCTCATTGATTATCAAACTTGTGTTTTAAAATCCCTTTGTCTTCACTTACACTGAGTCGTAAGCGAAAAAGAGTACAAACGGTTATATCAATTCCAATTGCAACAAACGTCCAGAAGCACGTTTTTAGACACTTGTAAAAATAGAGCGGGGAATCAGGACTAGACAACTAATAGCCAAAAATGATTTTGTTTATATGGATTTAGAACATGTTTACTCGCAACACGTATGTCAATGTCAAAGTCTTTCTAGAGACTATGTAAACTTATATGTTATGGGATTCACAAGAATTAGGTTTACCACACAACGTTAGCCAACAAGCTCAAAATACTGGTGAAAATTAAAAGCCAAGAATCATAATCAAATTGAAATTCCAATAGCAAGAAAAATCAAACATTTTTGAACTAAATTTCCACTATTTTGATTAAGTCAACACTAAATTTGGACAAACCAAGTATCCTCAATTGTGCACGAATGTGAGACATATAAACGTGCTGTCACGGTCACGAAGTTGGCCAAAAATAAAACTGTCATTTCGTGGAAGTGTGCTCAGTTCAATGGGATAAGAAACTTTATATTACGGACCCAATATTGCTGGCAAAAGCTTGGATTTGAGTCCAAATTTAGAAGTAAAAAGTAAGAATGAACTTATAATAGACACTGTTAGTTGAATCCAAGCTTAGAAGTGCAAAGTAAAAATGAATTCACAATAGAAACTGTTAGCTGACGCAGATAATAACGTACGAATTCATACATTTTGAATTATTATAAAATTCACTAACACCATTCTAATATTAGGCCTAGCATCATGACTAGCACGTTTACAACAACACTTAGTTTCCACATGTATAAATATGACGATGGCTCCGGTGAAATTAAAAGAAAAAAAAAACTTTCCTGCACCAAACTACTTAAACACCTTAATCAATAAACTACTTCAATAAATTTATCAACTCTTCAAGAAACAACAATTTAAAAATGCAATTCTTCACTTCAGCCGTTTTAGCTTCTCTTGCCACCTTTGTCATTGCCAGCCCCATCGGAAAGAACATTGGCCTCATCGTTGTCCGCCCCGGCACCGACGTCCAAAACGCCGGTGTCACACTTTCCGGTGACAAAGTTCAAATTGGAGGCAAGGATGCACCCTACCTCACTGGTTACTACAGTTCTGAATACAAGATCCAGCTTCCCGAGGGTAAATTTTTGAACGTCAAGTGGGATGAAAACAACAAGTTGTACGCTCACGGTGATGGTGTCAGATTCAGATTTAACGAGAACGACATCTTGTCATTTGAAGGAAGCACTGCTTTCCTGCTAAAGACCCAAAACGACGGATCCAGAGATATCTACGCTTATGAAGGAACTGGTGAGGGGGTTTCTGGCTCTGACTTAATTGTTCAGTTGAGAGCTGTTTACTAAATACAGAGTCACTAAATTTTAAATTGATTGCTATTTACTCTTTCTTATTCTTGCTAAAGTTGTAAGTAATATATTTATTACACTTATGTACTCTATGTACCGCAATCGAATTTAGTATTACTGCACAATTCGGTCCAACAGGGTGCCTGGATTCTGTAGAGTTTAAGGAACGCGATAATCAAAAAAGTGAAGGTTGTATGCAGGGTGGGGATACCAAGTACGGTATAAAAACATGTGAAGAACCTGCAAAGTTACATAATGGTATTGTTTTTGTGCTGCAGTATGAGGCAACATATTTCAAAACACGTAATGAAAAGTTCGAAAACGTTCTGGAAACCTGTAGATTAACGCACTTGCTTCTCGTAAGTTGTAGCTATAGCACTATACCATCACTAATACGTAGCGATCCGAATAAGCGGTTACTTGAAAAGTTTGAAAAATTATGTAAACTTCGTCAATTAACACATATTAAACTTACTAGTATTACGATATTAGTGGTTCTCGCAATCATATGACGATTGCTTTATAGCCTTCCAAGTAAGAGTACTGAAATCGCCACAAATCGCATCACGAATTATATCACTCAGTCATCGTACGCTTGTTGGATTGTTTCAGTTAACGTCATACTACATTTGATTATGTATGATATAAAAAACGCTATTCTAGTAACCACCCAGATGAAGCTCAACCCTCACACAGACCCGATTACCCAAGCCGAAATATGTGAGACCACCAACGGCACATTCTATTTATAAAACAGTTTTCTTCAAAGCCACTTTTTTACAAAGGTACCGTTAGAGATGTGCCGCGCAAGAAGTCAAGTGAAACATATACTTCCATTTTCCAAATATAGAGGTAGAGTTATACTGCGCGTTTGCCGTAGTAGTAAGCTAGTTCACATAAAAGTTTTAACAAGCTATTATAAGCCATTATGAGCATTCACACAAATGCTGAGTTTTTGTTAACGTTATTTCGTAATGCCAAATTCTGACCGGAATAAATTTAAGGTTAGTACGGTAGTGGCTAACCAGGTCCGGTATGATGTCATCAATGATGTCAAGATAAAACTAAACCTTATTTTCTACTTAATATGGGGGATAGAGGCTCAAGAAAAGGATTAGCAACGGCAATGAAGATATATGCAAAGAGAGTTTCGAAGGCTTCGGTAAAAGATTTTGTGATTTTTGTTATGGCATCAACATCGTTACATTAAAAATGAAAAAAATAATAATAAAATAATACACAAATAGGATTATGAACCGTAATGTTATTGTTCTCCCGTCAATAAACGAGAACAATCGATTACTTCTTTGCTCAAATTCTGGCATGGAACGTAAGGTTGCGGGTTGTCAAAAGAATTAACTTTTTCAGTGTTCGGCAAATGAAAAAACCGAAGGCGATGCCTTGATGGTCGCAGGTACAGCTGTGATAATTATAGAAGTCGAATATAGTACGGTGCACATCAAATTTGCTGTTCATGTGAACCATACCAAAATATAACACGAAATGTGAAGGACACTCTACAGTACGGTAACCCGGGGAATACTTCTAAGGTACCGTTCGCCAACTTGATTCTAATAATAGTTATAACTTATTACGAAATGACGATACAGCAAGTATTTGCACCTTGCCGACTTTGTATTTTTCATGAAATTTATCATCGAGATCCTCAAGTATAAATATCGCTTCAATCCCCGACTTACCAAGACTTTTTTTTATATCCATCAACAACTCATCTACTTCTACTTTTCTCAATCACAACTATAAACAAACAAACCAACAAACAAGTCTACTATAAAAATCTATTCACAATGAAATTCGCTGTTACTTCTGTTCTCGCTACTCTTGCTGCCCTCACCTCTGCCCTTCCCACTGGTAAGGAATTTGGTTTGATCGTCATCCGATCCGGCAGCCCTGTCCACCTTTCCAGCGTCACCTACTCCAACGACCAAGTCACTGTCGGAGGAAAGGATTTCCTTTCAGCCGTCTACAGACCTGACCGCAAGATTGTCACCAAGGACGGCAAGTACCTTTCACTTGACGGCGATGGTAACCTCAAGATTGGTGAAGAGGTCTCTACTTTCTTCTTTGAAAACGACAACTTGGGCGTTGACGGAACTACTGGCTTTGTTTTGGCTCCTGATGGAAACGGTCAATACGATGTCAAGGGCGGTAAGGACATTGTCACTCCCGCTGATGGTTACAACGTTGCATTGAGAGCTATCACTTACTAAGATCTAAAAGCTCTACGTCAAGTGTCTTAAAGACATCTACTACATTCATTATTTATTAATCTGAGATATATTTTTGTCCATTTTAGTTAAACTATTTCATATTTAACATAAGAACTCAATCAAACCCAAAGTGTATATTTTAACCCGATATTCAGCTATTACCGAACTTGAATTAAAAACTAGAAGCTTCATTTTCACTTAACGGTTGTAAAAGAACTTTTGTGGGGCATATCAAATATACGAGCTGCAATTATGAATGCCATTCCCTTTTAGCCAAACCATAGCTTTGCACATGTTTTAGTGTAGCAAATGTCTCGGAAATAATTTTACTATTCTAGTGTTGTACTGTAATTTTCACAAAAAGCCAAATTTTTTGAAAAAAAAGCCAAGCTATGTTTCGGTTACGCCTACCAAAAATACTTTTCTAGTTTTTGAGACATAGAACTTGGAGCGACATATATAGCCTTTATAAATTTAATTATTATGTCATTTTCTCTTAGTGTTATGTCGTGTACCGATTATTTGCAAGGAGTTGGACGGATAATATTGTAAAAGTAAATACCGAAGTAGGAATGATTGAATCAGTTGCCGCTAAGATTGCTGTAAATAAATGTAGATACTAAAAATCAAAATGGTATGGTCAATGTAAAAAGAACCTGGGTGGGAACTGGCGGATGACGACAATCTATTTTACAATAATGTTAACTTAACATTGTTAAGATTGCATGTCATATCAAAGTTATGAATCTCGGGCCTAGTAGACTTTGTATATAAGTTAGCGATTATATTTACAAAGTGGCCAAAGATTGGAATGGTTTATAAAGCCATTCAAAAAGCTTAGACGGGATAGAAACTGAGACCCCGAATATAGTAAGATGTGGTTCTTGATAGATTTTGGAGCGCTTAGAATTGGAATTTTGCACGGACAGGTATATCCAGTACTAGCCCGTGACTGTGTAGGAAACAGTCGTGTATATAGATTCACAGAAGCGGTTTCTGCAGTTGCATTTTCTTGAGAATATGATTTTTGGGTTTTGAGCTCGGCGCACTGTTTAAATGAAGATATAAATTTGTTCAGTTAGCTATCATATTGTGAGCAACGAGCCTTGATATTAAACAATTAAGAATTCTAGCAGAATATTCTATTCCAATAAAGTAAAAGTATTGGTAGCTCTCTATTATTTCAAGGGCCCTTTTTTATACAAAAAAATGAATTATGTGAATGGGACGAGGTTATAAAATAATAATAATGTATACTGTACAGCACTTCATATTTTTATAGCTTTGCCAATTTTCCGTGGATTATACAAATACCTTTCAAACATCGTATTGTTATGGGAAGTCATGCACTATTGCAACTATTGGGTAGTTGTTGTATATTAGGCGTACGAAATACGATAGGAGTAACACAGATGGGGCCGCTCCACTCCGTATTGTACCCAGCAACGATTAGTCTAAGCTCAAAAGAAATGAATCGAACACAACAGAATTGAAGGTGGGGGATTTGAACTTCTCCGATTAAAAATTCTAAAACGTCTGGAACTTCATCAAAGTGCGGCATATATATGCCCAACATAAACGCATAGATAATTCGAAAAACTTCTCATAAACGCCACTACATAGTTTAATATTTTTTTTGCCGTTATCCAAAAAGATGTGGAACCGATATCTCATACAATAGTATCCAAGCCCCTTTATTTTAGAAGTGGAGACGCGACATGACAATGTCTGAGTTTCAATCGCACTAACAAAGCGTTTTCTCGAGGAAAATCTTTATTCTTGATGCAACGCCGCGAGCTATAGAAATCTCACAATGAGTTATGGCATGTAATGCGAATGGAACCTTTTAGAGTTCCTGGTTGCTATAAATAATACCAAAATAAACAGCAAAACAAAAACTTTGCTAGTTTCAACTGTCAAATTCATGCATTTGAGATCTGATTCAAACACAAAATGTACTGGGAAAAAATGGGGTTCGCAGTAAACTATTATGCTCATCGGAGATGATAAAGACTGTTGTGGAAAAGAAAAAAAGTTACCAACTTGCAATTATATCAAAGTTACGCTACACTTTTGGCAATGTAAGGTACTTGACTTGTGCTTGTGCTATAAATTAACCTCATACTTTGATTCATCGACACGGAATATGATGGGGAAAGAAAAAGTTAAAGACGATCATGTACCAAAGATGCAGTATTATGGATTGGCAGAACTTTTTTGCTCAAGTAAAATCCAGTGTACTGAAATCTTGATGAAACGATGATCTTGTGGACTTTGGAAATTCAGCATTAAGTTTTCAAGAAACCGTAACCTTTTAGAATTTATACTCAAAATATCTTGTATCTGACTGATATCATGCATCAACCGACTCATCTTCTTTCACTGGGATCTCTATAGTCATCTGAAATATTGATATGAGTATAAATACTCAGTTATTTTTCTGAATATAAATGTTTTCCAATCCTATCAGTCCACTCATCAATCCACTCGTTTTTTTACATAGCACTTCTACATCAACAAAAAATGCATTTTTCCCTCTTAGCATCTGCAATCATTTGTGCATCTGGCGCTTCAGCGGCGTCAATGATTTCGACAATCTACGAAAACATGGGATTCACCGTCTTCAGCCCCAAACCTGAATTCAACGGATCCGTAGTATGGTACTCCATCGACGGAAGAATTGGCGCCGGTCCATCCACGAGACTGAAGGAAACCTTGTCAGTACTTCTCGATCTCAATACTTACGGACTCTTCAGTATGAAGCTTCCAAGAGGAAATCTTGGGTGGCAGTCGATTCACTTTAACAACGAAACAGATGCGTGGTACTTTGACACAACCGACCCTCCAGCATCCAAATTTGGTTTTGGACCATCTGAATTTTTGGTTCTGAACAACGAGCAGCACGGATACCTTTGCAATAGCACTGATTATTATAGTTTACATTGGGGTGCCAATCCTAAATGTGAAATTGGAAATCCCGAAAGAGTGCAACTAAAAATGACATTTGGACTCTTCCGCAATGAACTTTCTTCTTAAAAAGACTTATTACACAGAATAAACAACTCATGTTGGCCATTATCGCTTCTTTGAATGCGGACAATGTGAACCTCTAGAAACACCCATCATCCAACTTGTACAGTTTATTTTTATCTCATAAATTTATTTACTCTTGCTTTATTTCTTAGAAAATTTATTCTATATAATTTGATACGTTTTTGCTAATTTTAAACAACTTTTCAACATTCGATTTCAAGATACTAATTATTATAGTGATTAAATTTGAGTTGTATGATCTTGTACTATCAGTCCAGTTTGTCCACGCTTGTGCCTGAAATATGATATGTTCAATATACCTAGTGGGTGTACTGTATATCAAATTCTTAACTCAAATTTAGATCAATCAACTGAAGTCCAGAAAATAGGCGGTCTAAGTAGCTTTGTTTTACTCCAGTGTATAAAAAAACTCCATATTGGAATGAACTATCGTTCAAACAGTACGAACATACTGATATTTGTAAGTGAAGGTTTAAATTCACACTGGCTTAATATATACTAACAATAGCTGCTCTCAATAAGCCGTGCTGAGTAGCTTCTTTAATCATCCGAATAGCTGGGTATATCGAATGAACAGCGGGATAGTTAAATACTTCTTCCATTTTGGCAAATGCCTGCAAAATATTCAATGTTCTCTAAATTCTAAAGCTATATTTGTACCGAAAAAAAATGCTTATACACTTCCCTTACTGAAGTGATAAATTTAAATGATGGACCAAAACATACTAGATCTAGACACTATGAGCGTTTAGCACTTTTACATGCTTAGAATACTACAAGGATTTCCAAAATAATAGGCCTGCAAACGCTTCACATCTAAAACACTGCACACACGCACACGCTTTATTCCATATTCGTTTGATACTATGCCTGTTATTATTGAATTGGAGTATAAGCCAAAAGCTGTTAATGGAAGTACAGTAATTTCAGTATGTTGCCAAAATTTGATGACCCAAAGACATGGAAAGCAATAATGATATCACACTAGAAAAGCCACTTATAGAATTATAGTCCCACAGTTCGATGTTCACCAGCTAAAGTATATAACACGAAGTAAAACTATAAAAGCACAAGAGTACTACAATAGCATAGTAATCAAAATAAGGACTGAGTATCTTTATAAATATAATATATACACACAATTGTAGACCCTTACTCAGAATCTATATAAACACCTCCCCCAAAAAGACCACTATCATTATAAGTTAGTAGGGAACAATAAAACATAGCTTTTAACAAATTAATACTCACCCGTTGCCTGAATGTCTAGAGAAGTAATCAAAGTCAATACTAACAGCAGTCCCCAAAACAACAGCCCTTTGATCTAGAGAGAGTGGTTTCAAAGAAACTGACTGCTCATTATCAGGAACATTAGGGTCACCGGTAAAGGCTGAACCATCTAGACGAAGCAAGTAGACACCAGTGTCAGTAAACAATTCACGCCCTAAACCAACCCAATTACGCTCAACTGAACCAATAACCTGCGAATTCTCATCCCTTATTCTGAAATCGAAAGAAAGAAAGGGAGCGTCAACAGCGCCGAATTGCTCAAAGTTTTCATCGCCAGAACTGGTTTAATAATGTTAGCTTACCCTTGCGGACCGTGAGTATAATGAATTCAACGTACTTGACAAAAAGGTTATATTTTCTGCGCCACAAATGCCATTGCTGTTGACTTTCTCCTACAACAATTGGGTCGTTTCTTTCGGATTCAGGCAAAAGTAGTCTGATTCTCGAATTAATAAACGAGAAAGGTCGTTTGATCTAATACAGTTAGTTAACGCAGAACATGAGTTGACACAAAAAGAATGATGTATAGTGTTGAAAACTTACAGTGAGGACATGATTATTATTAATATCAAAGACTTTTACTGTAAACGGTCGATGCAGTCGATAGATTTGTCTGAGTAAAACTTTGGTAAAGCCGAAATCTTCTTCTTCCATGTACCCAAGAGGATTGCCGTTCAAGTCCGATATAGTCTTTCATTCTAGTTAGTTCAATTCTACTACAAATAGTACCCTAAATTTCGCGTTCAACTTACATATCTGTTTGCTTGCTCAATACCCTATATTGGAAGATTTGTTAATACTGGCTGTCAAAAATAAACACACACACACACACACGATAAACATACCATGAATACATTAAGAAACTCAATTTTTCTTTCAACTACTAAAGCCGGTTGTTCCAGTATTCTCGAGACAGAGTCGTGATCACCAATGGTATTTCCAGAAGGTGGACGTTCCATGCTCAGTCCCGGATAACTGTATTTAACGTCCTTGGGCTCGTATGTAGTATCGTCAAACCTGTGTTTCACACTTCGACGCCTCTTTGGCGGTGGCGGAGGCATTGGGATTCTAGATCGAACAAGAGCATAGTGTCTTACCAAGCCGGGGGCTCGGACAAATGCCTTTGCAGCACCAGACAAGTTAATCGACTTGATTGGAGAGGGACCAAAAGCGGATCTATACATGGCCGGTTTAATGAATGATTCAAAGAAAATAAAGTAGGAAAGAATCCTAAACGATACGATACAAGCTCTAAATGTAACTACAAAAACTGAGCTATCAAACCTTATTTCACATGACAACCGTTTTTAAGCCCGATTCAAGATATTCGTAGGCAACGAAACACTGATATTCATAAAAGAACGATTCACTGTACGTTACATGATTATATATATTGACTGGGAATCGTTTAATATGTGCCGAAGTATACAAGTGCACTGATACAATCTATAAATGCTACGTGCACTTCGGTTCATGATCAAAATATTCCAATACCTAGAGGGACCTGGACAAGAATACAGGGCTCACCATTAAAGTCTTTCTGAAACATCAAAACCATTGGTAAACAAAATATTAGGAATGCCGCATACATGGTATAGTTTTTTGATAATAATAGTTGTATTTAGCAGCTTTTTAGTTCTCTTCGTTCTTATATCATAGAATAACTCAGGTGATATATCACTAGATAACCAAGCAATTCAGTTACTTTTCGAGCTTCTCGTTTAAGTTGGCGTAGTTAGAAAACGTGAAATGGCGAAAAGTGCTTTGGGAACCAACTTCGGTGATTTCGTCCTCATCAGCCTGGTCAATTTCAAAGTCCAAAGCTTGTGCAGCTTCTACGGTTCTCTCGGGTTTACTAGAAGTTGTAATGGGAATAACACCAACCTGATAGGTCCAACGCAATAATATCTGTGCTTCAGTTTTGCCATATTTTTCAGACAATTTGGAGAGAACAGGTCCCAAATTTCCCTTATCTTTACCTTTTGGGTGAAGGGGCCCCAAAGGACCGAACGCTTCCAGTCTAATTCCGTGCTTTTTGGTAAATGCATATATACCGGGAGATTGGTTTTGTAAGTAAGGAGAAAATTCAATTTGGTTGACCACAGGCTTTTCATTTGCAACTTTCAAGATAGCATCCAAATTTTCTACGGAGAAGTTGCTTACGCCAATTGACTTGGCCTTTCCTTCCTTCTTAAGCTCCTCCAAATCTCCCCAAGCCTTTTCGATAGTTGTATTTTCAAGTCTAGGTGAATGAATAAGATATAAATCGACGTAATCAGTTTGAAGCTTTTCTAGTGATGCTTCCAAAGCAGCCCTAGGGTCAGCAGCGTTGGCTGAAACCTTTGTAGTGATAAAGAATTTAGATCTGTCTAGACCTTTGAGCGCTTGACCTAATTCTGGTTCAGTGCCATATGCTTCAGCAGTATCAAAATGTGTAAACCCAGCATCAATAGCAGCCGTTATCGCATCCAAGATTTTTTTTCTAGGTAAATCAGGATTCAATCTTGAGCCCCAGATAGTACCGGTTCCATAACCAATGGCCGGGATCTTGTTGCCATCGCTGAGTGTAACAGAAGGAATTTTGGACATTTTTGATGTTTGTTTAGTATCACAGTAGTAGTAAGAAATTAGAGCACAAATAATAGACTCGATGAGTTAACAAAAGATATTGAAGCAACAGCAGTTAGATTTCTGGTTACGTTTATACTTCTCACGGCGATGCGATATTTCATCATTTTGCTTGTTGGTTGGTGAACTTAGTAACAGTTCAATCCCTAACCTTGTATAGCATAGGTTCTATCAGTTTGTATAAGCCAGTGAGTACAGTAGATTATGTGATGAATTAAAGCATTCCCCGTGAAAATGATGACATAGAGATAAGTGCCACATCGCCTCGCACATAGAGCAGATTAGAAATCAAATAAGAAAATGGGCTTAAATATAGCCAACTAAGTTTCAGACTAGGATACCCTACACGCTCAAAAAGAGTGACTGGATGCCCAATTTAGGGTACTAGTAGATCATTGTAATCAGGTAGTTAATCATAGTACCTACAAAAGAGGGAAATTGCTGTGCGGGAAATGATCGGGAATCAGATAGCTCTAATAGTATGCTTGCATTAAAGCATTGATTGAAGTTAACAGACTTTCTGCTAAATACGAAAATTCTAATAGAGGAGCATAAAAATAGAAAGCCTTCGTGTAATAACTGTACAGTACATGGTGAAGCACGCATAGTAGTACAAGGAAACCATCATCTGAGCCGTTATTTGGTAGGTATTATCAAAACTCGATAAATTGCAAAAAACCGACAATTAAACACAACATCTGCTTAATGTACCTTTATCATGTAAACTTTAGCTTGAATTCAAACCACAAAGTAGATGGAATAAAGTGCTAAAAAGTCAATGCCAAACGATAAACAATCTAAGAGTGAAAAAATGTTTGTAGTACTTTGTAAATGAGTGACCAGAATGTAGCTCATTCGATTTCCAGGCTCATCCTAAGCGAAGGCTGCTGATACTCAAAATTCTACACCAAATGCCTGTTTAGTCTAAGATATATACATGATACAAAGTTGAACTCTGTAATGAGGTTGATCAAGTGTATGAGATCAATGACTGATTGTTTGTTCCTGCTTCTCTTTCTTATCACACACATCTACTGTTCCACAAACCCTCACCCATTATGTAAGTCGCAAGTTTGAAAATTGAAAAATGAAAATTGAAGAAAATATAAAATCTTCTTCCCAGACCCTTCACCTCACACGCAAAGTATAAAATCAACAATGTCAAAGACTGCTAAATTAGAAGTCCCTATTGCTTCAGACGGCATATCTGCTGCTGCAAATGCAAAAGTTTTTATTGCTTCAAAAGCCTTCAAACAACCCAGTCCTACTATCAATGAAGATGGTAAGTATCAACCAGCAGGTTAGACCATCATGAAAGATCTGATAGCTAACGTCTTGATAGGAAAATCCGTTTTATTGACATTAGATACAACTAGTTTATTTGAACCTAATGCTATTACTAGGTAAGCTTCTTTTGTTTATCAATTAACTCAATACTCTAACATGTTGATAGATATCTTTCTGGAAATCAATCTTCTGATGAAAAGCTGATTTCTTTCGAAGAAAATGTGATCTACACAGCTACTAAAGCGAAGAAGCCAATTGATGCTAGCACCATTGCTGAGTTGACTGCAAACCTAACTGTTGATCAGATTATCCTTTTTGGAGGTCTTTTTGGCTATGTTCACGAAAATGGTATCAAAGCTTTGCCTCAAACTTTAGTGCCTTGGTACAACTCATTTATCGCCATTCCAGAGGTTGCTGATTCACTCAAAGCGCTCACGAAATCAGTCAAGAAACCTCAAGCACCTCTTCCTGAATATACCGGAAAGTCCAACGTCGACGAATCAGTTGTTTATAACATCCCCACCGCAAAGCTTGCCCCCAAAGAAGGCGAGAGAAATATTCTGATCACCTCTGCTTTACCATACGTTAATAACGTGCCTCACTTGGGAAATATTGTTGGAAGTGTATTGAGTGCTGATATATATGCTAGATATGCAAAGACAAGAGGTTACAACACCCTTTTTGTTTGCGGCACAGATGAATATGGTACAGCTACTGAAACTAAGGCTCTGGAAGAAGGCGTTACACCACAAGAGCTTTGTAACAAGTACCATGCTATTCACAAACAAACTTATGATTGGTTCCAAATTGGATTCGATTACTTTGGTAGAACCACAACACCCAAGCAGACAGAGATTGCTCAGCACATTTTCACGAAGCTTAACGACAATGGCTATTTGGAGGAACAGTCTATGAGACAACTTTATTGTAACGAACATCAAGGCTTTTTGGCTGATAGATTTGTAGAAGGTACGTGTCCTAAATGCAAGTACGAGGATGCTAGAGGTGATCAGTGTGATGGCTGTGGCACTTTGCTCAATCCTTTCGAACTTATCAATCCTAGATGTAAGATCGATAACGCTACTCCTGTTCCTCGTGATTCAAACCACATTTTCTTGTCTCTGGATAAATTGCAAGACGAAGTAGCTGCTTGGAACAAAGCTTCGCAAGAAAAGGGTAAATGGTCAAAGAACAGTATTTCTATTACAGATACTTGGTTAAATGAGGGTTTACACCCCAGATGTATTACCAGAGATCTTAAGTGGGGTACTCCAGTGCCACTAGCTACGTATGCTGATAAGGTTCTATATGTCTGGTTTGACGCCTGTATTGGATATGTCAGTATCACTGCCAACTACACAGATGATTGGGAAGCCTGGTGGAGAAACGATGATGTCCAACTTTATCAATTCATGGGTAAGGATAACGTTCCTTTCCACACTGTTGTCTTCCCTAGTTCTCAAATCGGTACTAGAGAGAAATGGACTATGCTCCATCACCTTTCTACCACCGAATACCTTCAATACGAAGGTGGTAAATTTTCTAAGTCCAGAAATGTGGGAGTTTTTGGAAACAACGCACAGGACACTGGAATTCCCCCATCCGTCTGGAGATATTATCTGGCAACAGCTAGACCTGAAACCTCAGACACACAATTTTCTTGGGCTGAATTTGCTACACGGAACAACACTGAATTATTGGCTAATCTTGGTAACTTTGTCAATAGACTTGCTAAGTTTGTTGCAGCGAAGTTCAATCGTGTTGTACCAGAATATGATGTTGCCAACGTCGATTACGCTCCTGTAAAGAAGGACTTGGATAACTTACTTGCTGCTTACAATGAGGCTATGGAAGCTGTTTCTGAGCGTAAAGGTCTTGAAATTGCCATGCAACTGTCATCAAGAGGTAATCAGTTCTTGCAAGATAACAAATTGGATAACTCATTGCTTGCTAATAATCCTGAGAAGGCAGCTGCCGTTATCGGTGTTGGTATCAACATCATATACTTATTAGGTGCCGTATTCAATCCCTTCATGCCTGAGACCGCTAAACAAATTGAAGAAATTTTGAACGCTCCTAAGAGATTGATCCCCGATGAGTTTACTTTGCCAATCAAGGGTGGCCATAACTTAGGACAACCTCAATATTTGTTCAAGAGAATTGAAGAGAAACAAGTAGAAGAATGGAGAGCCAAGTTTGGCGGTGGAAGTGGTGTATAAATGGTAATATGATGTTGTTTACTTTCATCTTACACACTTCTAGGTAATATATAGAGATATATAAATTACGATTTATTGGGTGATTAATTATTAGAAAAGTTTATGAGATGTTATATGAACCAACCATATTAGTCCGATCTTGTTTACGTGCTTTGAAAAATAGTAGTTATGGTGCACAGCATGGACAAACCTGTTTCAACGTCACTGATCATCAGAACACTGTATATAAGTGACTGTGACATTATAGCACCAGGGAAGCTTTTTTCAGATACTTTATGTGAGAAGTCTACAAGTAGTGAAACTACGCAGATCGAGAAAGAGATGAAATCATTGTTTTCAAATTGCGTTTAGTTGCTTGACCTGGATTCAGCAGTATTTAAGTGCTAATATATTTCACAACTGAATAAAACTGACTTCTACATTCGACTTCCTCTGTCAAAGAACAAAGTGATCATGAAAAAATCAGGGTACTGTACCTCAATTTAAATTTACAGATGTGGAGAAAAATCTCGAAAACTCGAAAATTCCTTCTCTAATCTAAACACTGAACACCCAACTTTAAAGCTATAGGGTAGGGGTAACTGAAGTTGAAGAGAAAAATTGGTAAAATATTTTATCATCAAGTATCAAATAATTATTCACAAATCAAGAACTAGCAATTTTAAGGATGCTGAGATCAATTTTCAGAACAACGTGCCGACCTCGAACATCACTGCTCACAGGCGTGAAGTACTACTCAGGAGTTAATATCACTTCTTTAAACTCATTATTAGAAACCAAACCCGAGCCATCAGCTGCTAATGATTTAATCAATGGTATAACCAACACAGACGCTCAGGTAGATCAAGTAAAAAAAATTTTAGGTGAAAGTATAAACCCAGGCAGTACTGCTAGTTTTCTCAAAGACGTTTTTGTTTCACCGAAAGATTCATTGATCTCACTTTTCGAACCAACTGTAGAAGGCACTATCCCAACGGTTAAAGAAATTGCTCAACGGCTAAAGTATCTTGAAGAACACGATCTATTTCCCAAAGCTTTTGAATCAGAATACTTCGAGCCTCCGGCTGACTACTTCAACAGGCTGAACGAAAAACATTCATGGGTTGACAATTCACCCGGAAGGCATCATACCGAACATATATATACATTGCAACGACTTAACTATCCGTACAATCGATCATTTACATCTCTTGACTGCTACGATTATGAACAAAACAAGGTGTTTAAAGAACTTTACACCGCTCAAATATTGCGCAATCTTGTATTATATCCAGATATGTATGCGGTGAATTTTGATATCGACGAGTTTCTAAAAACCATTCTGTGCGATAGTTTTACATTGAAGAAAGCCCTTATGCTAGAACTCAAATACTTGTACAATTGCTACAAAGTGCTCAAAGCTACTGGAAATGAAAAGTTCAAGGAATATGTTGTGACTTCATCCATCAACTTTGTTTTTAATCTTTCAAGGTTCCCTCTCACCGAACCAGCAATCAGAAAACACGAAGTTAGAGTAAAAAATGTCCATGAAATGAAGTTCAGCGATAAGATGGACCTTGAATGGCAGAAAATTTTTCTTCGAAGGGATTACACGTCTGACGATTTGCGTAAAGGCAAATTTTCACCAAGGAACTCCAAAGTATTAAACGATGAAAACAGATCATGAACTTTACTGTATATATCCAGCGCGTATAGATTTTTGTATACATATCTCATCAATCCAAACATACAACTTCACATAAAAACGTACGTTGAATAAAAGTTATTTTAGTGTACGGTTTTCCACGCTGATTTGACATATTTAGGTGTATAGAAAACAAACGTACTAGAATAATCAGGGGTTGTTCTCTTTGGCCACTTGATGGAAAAGTCATCTGAATTTTTTAGTTCTAACCGTCACTGTGATATTAATTTACTATGACAACCCATACACTAAAATCCATGTGTATAAGTTTTGATAAAGTCCAAGTTTTACGTACTAGATACTAGCTTGACAGTTGTTGACCAACATATATTGAACCACTGCAGCTAATACTCAGGACTCATAAATGTGTAAAAGAAATACCATTGTCCAAAGCTGTATATTCAAGAAAGTAAAATTGACAAATTTGCACAATGCACTTTTTAACATCGCATTATGTAAAGATTATGCTCACTTCGGTATAAGAGTTATTACTGTAGTATCCCTCGATTGAGCTGGTAGAATAGTATCGCAATCAGCACTTGCAGATGTACTGTTTAAAAATCAAGGGAATTACACGCAAGCTGAGGGTACTGATAGAAAAGAGCCAAACTTTTGAATAAATTGTACGGAAAAAGTCTAAGAACAAAAATTAATACAAATTTCACTGGTACTGAGCGTAATTATATTAAAAAAAAACCAGTATTTATGAAGAGAATTGGCTACTATGCGCCAAATACCAATGTTAGAACAGTTATTTCATTTTTGAATTTTCTTAGCTTTCAATAGACTCTTTGAAGCTTCATTTTGGTATCACTAGATTTCGAACCTTTATGTGAAAGCTATATCAACTCTTGAATATAGTAAATACGTACATTGCGCACCCATGTGTTTATCGAGCTTTTATCGAAATTTTGGATGTTCATGAGCCCTCAATGGTCAATGATAATCAGTTTGAGCTATGAACATCCAATTTAACAGGAATTATTGTATAGTTCTCATCCTATATACCAAGCTCTAGGTAACTGCGCAAAGGGGCATAGCAAGTTCTTTGTAAATGCACTATAAACTACGGGCCATATGATATGGTCCCGTATCGAATGAAATTCGAATTATTATGGTATTTCTTGACATGAATGGTTATTTAATGAATACTCCCTTTTGTCAGTTGATAGCGCACATTGAGATTATGTTGTTCCGGTTATGTGGTATCACAGCTATCGTGTATCTAAACAATGGTGTATTTTACGGCGCTATCTCTAAACGGTTTCCACCTCTGTGGGTAATGTGAATCCAGCCTTAGTTGATATAAAGTAACAGAAAGCTTTGAACCAACTGTACTTTCTTCCGAACTAATAAAATATCGATGTGTTTATTGAGATAAACTAAGAAAAAATAATTGCTGCAAACTCTTTGCTAATAACTACTACTAGTAACAGACTACTAAAACCTTTTCTTCGTCTAGTTCAAGCATTACTTCAATAAATTAAATGGGCTAGAGTTTATCCTTCTTTACTACACTTGTGCGCGTCTCTTGTCTTTGCTTACTAGGTGTATTGCTCAATATATGTGGACAGCTATATAGTAAGCATTATAGCTTAATCCAAAACCTTTTGCAGGTTTATATCTAAAAGACCTTCTAAAAAGATTTGCAGTTTTATATCAAGAACGCTTTCTAAAAGGATTTTCATGTAGACTTTTTGTGTGCTCAGAATAGCTCAAAAATATAGATACTATATACTACAAGCTATGACATCTACTGAGATTCTGCCTCGATTTGTGGCTTTTAGCGTTGTATGAAAAGTAATAAATGTTTACAATAGTAGCTTTTTTTAATATTGCTTCATGGACAAAGAGTATATATACCAGTGATAGAGTAATACAGCTTTTTGATGAACTGCACATACAAGTAGGAATCAAAATGTCTCTTTCTAAAATAGATATAACACCATAAAAAGAGTCTCATCTCATGCTTAGAAAAGATATAAACATAATATTCATAAATAACAGACTGTTGGATACACCTTGATTTAATCAGAGCACCAACTATACTATACTATAGAAGTTGATACGAGAACTATAAAAAACAAGAATAATGTGTGGTATCTTCAAAAGAACAATCGATTCTAAGTTCAATTACCATAATAAACATGTTGATTGTGTAACAAATGTCGCAAACTATACTTAAAGATTTTATTTCTTCTATCATCAATAGAAGTCCACTTAACATAGCGCAAGTGGACCTGAGAATTTTTAGTCTGATTTATATATGTTTGGCCAACATCTGTGCTCTCAAAAAAAAGAATAGAATTTACTCTCTATACAACTAGAAAACGGTACCAAATATTTGGCCAGCCATAACATGAATAAATCTCCACGGACGTTATAAAGCGCTTATATTAAAACAGCAAATAAAAAACCTGAGAAAAGCGCGGCATATAAGTCTATAGTTTGTAATAAAAAGGTGATTTTGGAAACGAAGTACAGAAAAGACAACCGTAGAAGCCATTTCTAGCTATTTTTAAAGTAAACTTGTTAAAAGCTTACTTCTATGAGAGTCGTTTTCATGTAACAAGATCGCTGTGTGCTATTTGACCCTATATGGAAATCTGATGTAGAAGCAGTTATATAAAGGCGTATATCTGCTCGAGAAGTTTCTATCCAGCTTTGTGTTGGCTCTGTTCCTATTGTAATTGTTATTTATATGTCTTTACTGTTGTAACTCTTTGTTGTGTTTACTAAATGAATGAGTGGGCGTGTATGTTCGCAATGTAACCAGATGCACGAAACCTATTGACATATTAAATAACTTCAGCGAGTGTAACTATATAAACTACCATAGTGATGGAACTATTGTGTTCATAAATTACAAATAACATACTGTATTTAGTCGGTATGCAGTTGGCATATAAACAATGATACAGTTCACGTATAAAAGTGATTAAATCGTAAATGTTTTAGACTGTAAGGTATGCTTTTGATTTACAACTTTGTAAAGCTGACACATAGACTGGATCCGCATTCAACTGTGCTAGCTAATTGATGAGTAGAATGTCCAGAATATATATGACGTACAGCATGTCACATAACAAATAGCTTTGTTACTGCAGTATGCAGGACAGCTAAGGATGGACTCAACAAGCCCGTAATTTATCATTGAATAATTACCACTGAATTTTTGTGTATAAAAATGTTTACAGAAATGGCTCAACACGAAGTTATAGGAGAAACCCCTCTAATTTGATCGGCTGTGATTCAAATATGTAAGCTGTAACAGTGATTTTCAATAAACTACAATTAAGCGCTTGATATTGGGCTAGAATATGCCAATGAATGAAATCTTTTAAACTACTAAAATAAGGATGCGTGAATTTGTCAGGCGTTATACTAAGCATAATAGATTTTCCAGTAAACAAATACTATAAAAAAATTTATTGTCAATCTTATTCTTGCTTTCTCTAAAGATTCTTGAAATTCCAGCAAAGGCAAGTAGTTTTTGATCAGATCCTACATTACAGAGGTGGTGTAGAAGATCACCAATTGAGTAAATGTCAAAGTATTTCAAAGTTATTTACAATTGAATCTAAAAATCGATTTTCATAACAGATCAATGTTATGGTAGCCAGTGTATCAAACTTTTAAATATTACACTATGAGAAATAACAATGGTCTCCAACACAGACCCGAGATTTAACAGCCTTTTTTAATTTCCAGAATTGCTCAATTTTTTGATCAAAAGCAAGAACCATACACTTTAATTTTTGCCTTATGAATTTATCAGCTTCTACATAATTGTTCAATCACAAGTACCTTTTATCAGCTGCTAATTTTGATTGCTAAAGTGTCAGTTTAAAGCCTTTGAGACTTGCGTTTTCTGATATTTTTTCCTCATTATTTGGATAGAAACGATATCGTTGAATGGTGCATAAGAAGGATATACGAGCTCAAAGGTGTATTCTATGATCTTCACCTGGATACCTTAAAACGAAACAAAATTCTCAAACGATTTGCATGTTTATTACCTGTTGTAAACTTATGACAAAATCAAAATGATGAGATGTATTTCTATGGACGAGTAAAGATGTTAGGTGGAAAACAAAGAAGTTAAACGACTACCAAAAATCGATAGTTATAGACTTAATAGATATCAGAAAGATGAACATCCATTGGGAATGTAGAAACAAAGATGTGATTTGAGGTGAGTTGAATGAATATCTAAAGTTTCTTTTCATAAAAGAATTCAATTAAAAACTTGCTTTGTATGTGACCTGTTTTTGAAAACACAAACTGCTAAAGTGGTGAATGGATGCTGACAATAAGGCATTTTGTTTTCTTGGTAATGGTAAACAATCAATATTTCTCAAGAATGGAAAGAAGAAAGAATTAATATAACTATTTCTTATTGGAATTGTCGTCTAAAATCGTTATTATTGGAGGCATAAACAATGTCCACTTCAAATAACATATAATGAGAACTATAGTAAGAAGCTCTATATTGACACCCCTTGCTAGTTAGAACGATACCAAATGGCCACAAAAGGCTTAACACATTATTGTAATCATGAACAAAACATGATAAACCAGCAAGTCCGTAGTGTACTTTATAGTATTTCAAGAGCCTACAATTTCACAATACAGGTTTATATGAAAGCCGTAGCTAGTCCTTTTCAGTTAAACCGAGTTCATTGGCATTACTTTAGTCAATTTCACTAGCAGTAATGAATATGAGAATATTTGGAAGATACTGTGTTTCACAGGTAAAAGTTAATCGAAACTTAAGAAAGAAGACAGAAAGTATCCAGTACTTGATAGGATCCACCTCTTAAGCTCTGGATGTTTCTGCTTACAACAAAGTAGTCAATATGAGTATAGCTATATTGGCATAATTGGCACAATGAATACCTTTTTTGAAAACATTGCAAACTTCCCAAAGAGATGAACATTGAATGAATCTTTTGAAAACTTTCAATAGTTGCCAAAATTGAGGACATTTTCATTTACATTTTGGAGTAGTTCATGTCCCTGGTACAACAAACAACAACAGAAATAATAATAATTAAATATTTATTCAGTATAAGACACATGATGATTGGCGTAAATTATAAAAAAGTGGTCAGACTTTTTTCTCCTTTAGGCTTTATGGAAAGGAAAAACGATAAAAGGAAACTTTGTTGGGAGGTTCTTTTTCACGAAAAGATTTGTCGTCTGTCTACACCTTAAAAATTTCTTTTGTTTCCAAAATGAGGAAAAAGGATCAACATTTCACTGCCAGTTTGGCTGCTTAAACTGGTCAATGTGCTTTAAGCCCGTTTAGGGGCTACTAATGGACCCAGTCGGTCGGGCGTTAGAAAGAGACGTTGGAGATGCAGCTCTCTAACTAAAAACATGAGAAAAAAGTAAAAAACAGTGAAAATTAGGGCTAGTGGGTTGGTTATTAGAATTTTATTGTGCGTACTGTAGATCATTGTGGCGGCACTTGGGGTTGTGGTAAAGGCCGTTCCTCGGGAGCATAGGTGCAAGTTATCATCACCATCATCTTGTATCGCTATAGGTGATGATAGACAATGCCAGACGGTGTGCCACCTTTGAGATTCGGTGCTGCTCGAACACAATCGATTTTACTTCAGTTCCTTTGGCAGGCCTGACCTTTCACCTCGTTATGATTGTTGGCTTACTTCATCATGAACCTGAATGAACAGGCTAATTTTTCACACAATGCAGGAGAGGAGACATGATGGTAATGCAATGTAGCATGCTGTTGTCTTACACGGCTCCAAGGTGGAGTTTCATTTAATGTCGGCAATTCGTTGAACAAAGTGCAAAGAACAGCAGCTACTGTATAAGTTACACTCAACGTTTTGTCTCTTTCGAATTGGCATTTGCATTTTCTCACAGTCGAAATTCACTGCTGCTTAGTCCAGTTGTTAGGTTTTCCCAGTTCTGTACGTAACATGCAAATTTAATGGCTTATTTTGTTCTTTTCAGAACGTTTTCATTGGGGCTCTAATTGGTTTTATGCCAGACTATTGTACTACCACTAGAGATTCGCTAGTATTCACACATTCACTCCATTCCATCCAATCTAAACGGCGAAATTCTTTTACTACTAATCATGGTACCAATTTTATACCATCCAGACCTCCTCCTTTTCTTTGGCAGACAGTAACGCCGCAACACAAGCGCGAACTAAATCACCCTTGGAAAGCCAAACAAAACCAACTCTCCCTAAATATTGCACTTGCCAAATGCAAGTTCCATCATTTTCAAACCCATCAAAAGTCAGCCCACAATGAGCATCGTCCTTGATCTTCCTGAGCGCAGGGCTTTAAACTTTTGACATAAACTTTCCGTATCAAAAATAAAAACAGCTTTCAGAAAAGAAAACTGTCAAAAAAATGAATCGCAGGAGTGAACCTTGTACCTACTTGGGAAGTGCGTCAAAACTTTAATTAGAGAAATTGTTGGTGCCTTGAACTAGTGTGAGTAATGGAGAGATAAATTATATTGAGTTAATGGGTCTGGGATTTCCTAAAGGGACCAATTGGTTCAACTTGGTTGAATGGCACACTGATTGAGTGGAGAATTGGCAAGAGCATAAAATCTGTATGCGGGTGGTTTATTGTTATCGGTACATTTTGACGACCAGATGCGCGCTAAATATTTCTTACCGAAAAAATCTTGACAATGAATACCTCGAGATAACTGGAACCTAAGGTAAGTTACCAAGTAGAGAAACTTTTTACTTGGATAAGTGCTATACATTCTATGATGTAACTGGTATGTTCATAGTAAATGTGTCGTCAATCGTTTTTTAGGAGACTTTATATCCTCATTATTTGAAATAGTGGAAAAAAATTATCTTGAGTGTATAGTAGTAAAATTTGCTGAACCTACAAAGTATCATCCACAAATTTAGCGTGAACCATTTGTTTTGTGTTTTGTTGAGCTACAACAAGAATCGTGAAATGTATGAACGATATAACTAGATAGAAAGGTCAATACTAAAATACTTTTTTAGTTTCTCAAAATGAAAAAGAATAGTACCAATAGTTTAACATTGCCGATTCCATATTCAACAGCTCATCAACTACATAACCATGGCTTATTCCTTCAAAAAATAACAACCCCATCAATACTGTGAACCAACATCGAAAAACATGTCATGAAAATTTGCGTTGTTGACAACATCTGCGTGTCCGATCTTCATGAAGGCAGCCACTACTACCCATAACAAACATGTATTAAACATCATACCCTCCTCCTACATGGCGCCTTATTATATTGACGATTCCAACTATGAATCACCACCACTTTTGTAGCATCAAAAGAAATATATTATAGAGATATCGAATAAAAATGGCGTGTTTTATATGGTGAACATATAACGAAAATATATGTCAGTGTATTCTGCGTTAATGTTACAACTATTCAAGATCGTCTACATTATTGTAACCCAGGCTGTGTCCTCATCTGGATGGATGCAATTGTACTACGTCTTGAAATTATCAATATTTATTTCAGTTCGAGCTGATCAACAGATTTGTCAATTTTTTTAACTCCTTTAAGCATTTGAGCTGCGAGGTAATTATTGCACCATTTATTAAACTGTTTGAATGTGTTACATCGAAACTTTCAAAAACAGAAGGCCTACATATATAGGGAACAGTTCACCACAATATACTGAAAATAACAACAGCTATAGGAATTGTCATAAAATTCTATTTGCTATCAATGTCTAGCAATTTACAGTATTTAATAAAAGAATCACTGAAAATAATTGGAAAAAAGAAAATCAAATCCTACCCATATTCTTCAACTATCTTAATCAACGCACAAACCAATCCGTAAAAAAAGATAACCAACAACTTCACAAAACTCATTATTGAGTATAAAACATTGCCTTCAAGTTTGCTCTAGTGAACTCTGGACATGTAGGGTTGGTACCCCAATGAATAGAATAAAACGAGCTTCCATTTTTGCAAACATACGACTCGCTCTTTCCATTCAGACGCAAGTAATTCTGTGGATTATTAAAGTCCCAAGGAGTAAGCGGGGGTTCTTCCGGGCTCAGCACCAAACGCGAGCCCACTAATCTCAAAGCCTGAGCCTGCCCGTTACTAGGGGGTGAATTTGTTGCGTATATACCAAGGTTGGTAGATTCCAGAATGGCATTCAGCTTGCGCGAGGACTTCTTGAAGGTGCCAATGCCGAGCTGGTTGTCATCGTCAAACATGATAAACTGACCGTTGGTCTCGGGGTTGGTGCTCAGCACTTGGATGCTGAATTGGGGGTACAGAGTTCCGACTGCGTCTTTGCAGAATACGCCGGAAACGCTTGCAAGAACAAAGAGAACTGAAGTGGACAAAAACATTGATATGTGATGCGTGTGGACTGGCCTGGACTGGGGAAAATATCAAAAAATGAAATATAAGAGACTGTACTGTGACCTGGATTGAGATGAATGAACTCTCAATTGTATTTATAGTGACGGAAGAAGATCCAGAGAATGTATTTGTCTCTAAGTGGTCTGTAAAAGGACACAATCCATTTCTTGTTACTAGCATTTTATAAACTGCCAAGTTTACTAGCACCTTCATGATGTGAGGTTCTTTGAATTGGAAATGTTATTGGAGATGTTGTTACTATAAGCCTTTTGCTAATTAATACCTTTGTGCTGTAATACAGTGAGTAAAGTTTTTAACACTTTGCGTAGAATGTACAAATAAAACAATAGAATATATAGTGCATTTGAATTGTGTATGTTAAATTTAGTGATCATTGTGAACTCAATGAAACTGTCTCATTATACTGCTACATATATTCAAAATTCAACCACAATATTAATGTAACTATGTCTGGTCAAGTCCATAACAACACTGGAACTTATCGACAGGTTAACATAATTGGAGTTTACGAAATGTATCAGAACTTATAAATGAACTGAATGACGTTTCGGAGCCAGGTAGTGTTAGTTACTGCGGTTATTGTTATTATCAAGTATCTGTAATCTATACTGCCTTTACTATTTATCTGTGACCCGCCATGATAATACGATATATTGTTATACAATGGGATTCACAGTATTCATCAGTTAAAATCATCTTATATTAGTGATGGATGAAATACACCTGGAACCACCAATTTACATTCTAGCTGTATATTTTAGCTGATTGCCATATGTAAATCTATTGGCCCTTGTGTCTTAATTACAAACTTCATCAGAACCTAGCTGAAGCCAATGATTTATTTGTCTTTTCTGTTATTGCAAGAATCGAGTCAAAACTGAATGTTTTTGCATTTGAGCAATGAACTCTTAAAGGTCATTTCAAATGTTTGCATTGTATTTGTACAACATTATCTACACAACTATTTACAGTATGGCGGTCTGTTGTGTTGAAATCAAGCTGGCTTGTTGAAATTTGAATTCACGATGCAAGGCACACATTAACCTTGATTTATATCCAATTGGGAGCGGGGAAATATTACAAGCGCTCAATGTCAATCTCATAATGAAAGTAACGCCAGGCATTTCGCAGAAAGTTGCTCTTCTACACAAAATTTAGTCACTATTATAGTATACACCACAATTAACGTATACAAATTACAATTATTTCATTAGTCATATATCCACATATACAAAAGTGACCTAGTCACCAGAAGCATGCTCATCTAAAGCCACTCCTTAGGGTGTCTCAAAACTTCTAACGTCTTCTCTTCTATTGAGCCCTTTTTTGGTTCATGCATGTACTCCCAAGACACATGTTGAGGGAGCGAGACCAGGATTGATTCAATTCGGGCATTGGGTGTTGCCAAACCAAAGTGAGTTCCTCTGTCGTACATAAGGTTGAACTCCACATATCTTCCTCTCCTGATCTGTTGCCATCTGACCTCCTCATCCGTGAAAGGCATGTCTATTCTGCGAGTCAGAATTTTCGGATACACATCCAGGAACGCATTGAAACAGTTCTCGCACATTTGCAATAGTTTCTCTGCAGATGGCGTCGACAAATCGTCAAAGAAAATGCCTCCAATTCCTCGGCTCTCCTTTCTGTGCTTAATGTAAAAGTACTCATCACACCATTTCTTGTACTTGGGATAGAACTCGGGATCGATTGGATCGAGCGCATCTTTGTGGGCTTGGTGGAAATCAACGGCATCTTCATCGAATAGGTAATGAGGTGTCAAATCAGCTCCTCCCCCAAACCACCATGCTCTCAGGCTGCCGTCCGGGTTCATGATCTCAAAGTATCTATAGTTCAAGTGCGTAGTTGGTGCCTTTGGGTTTTTAGGGTGCATAATCAAACTTAATCCGCAGACGCTGTATGGCAATTTTTCGTCATTCTCAGGAACAATCAAAGATCCGTGATCAGCTCGCATTCTCTCAATAGCAGCTGGAGGAAGAAGCCCATTGATGATAGAAATGTTGGCCGCGCCCTTTTCAATGACATGCCCGTTTTGCATCACGGCTGAAATACCACCTCCTTCCGATTTCACATCACGAGTCCACGAGTCTTGTAAGAAGGTCTGTCCAGAAACAGGAGTTTCAAAAGCCTCCATAGCCTTGATGATTTCCTGTTGCTTGGCCCTAATCAGGGCCTCCATCTTGTCTCTTATGATTGTCATTTTGTCCAATTATTTTAGTTCCAATTATGATTTGTAAAGGACGTCTATATTGCGGGTATGAGAAAAGTCAATGTGTGCTCTTTGAAAATTTCACAAAACCTTCGTTCTACCTAAAGCCTAATATACCAAATTTCAAAATTTCAAAAGGCGCTAAAATTCAAAAGTGGACCAATTAATCAGCTCAGATTTTTCAAATTATTTGCCCAATAAAGTAACTGTTGAATTGTAAAGTACATAAATCACCTGATCAGATTGCCAGTTTAACTCCCAAATGCAGCGTACGGCTGAGCAGAAAAAGCAAATGAAAAATTTACCTCCAGGCATACCAGCGATCACCATATCATATTGTATCCTCTTCCATAGCAACAGGTCACCAAACGATATCGACATTCACACAATTACGCGCAATGGCAAGAAAGAAAAGCGGGCTGGCTGCTGTCCTCGCACGTGAGCAGTATAATACGAAAATTATAAATAAGGAGAAATATGTGATCCAAAAACAAAATGAAATGAAGCAGAATGCTAAACTGAAACGCCAGAAGAGCTCGCAACCAGTGACAGAGAAAAAAGCATTTGTGCCGTTTGAGAAAACAGACCGCGTCTTGCTAGTTGGAGAAGGCGACCTTTCGTTTTCCCGGACGATAATTGAACAGGGGCTCGTGGGGTCTTTGGTTCCAACTTGTTTCGATACCGAAGAAGAGGTAAAAGAAAAGTATGAAGAAGGTGAAGCCAATATAGAGTTTTTACGGTCCGCCGTTATCAAGGCTAACCCTGACGATATTTTTGATCTCAAAGGAAACGAAGAGTATGACGAGGATGGATACATTATTAATTTGTACCCGCGACCAGAGCCCTTATTTGGAATCGACGCAACCAAACTACACAACACCAAACCCCTTTCTACAAGTGATAAGTTTGATGTGATAATTTTCAACTTCCCACATATAGGCAACGGGATAAAAGACCAAGACCGGAACATTCTCCAGCACCAACAACTAATGAAATCGTTTTTTGATTCCACTCATCAGCACTCTCCCAATGCCCGAGTGATAGTAACTCTATTTGACGGGCTTCCATATTCCGAATGGAAAATCAAGGCACTTGCGAAATCCTCCGACTATTTACTAACAAGGACAGCGGTGTTTGATTGGCAGTTCTACTCGGGATACAGCCATAGACTGACCGCCGGAAAGGGCGACACGACAAAAGAGGCCAAATCGAGAGACGCGAGATTCTACGTGTTTGCAAAAGCCGATTGGGAGAAAGAAAGAATCAAGTTGGAACAGATGAAGAAGAAACGGCTACTCGCGGCTCAGGTCAAAAATGTGAAGGGTAAAAAGAACAAGAAGAAGCAGAACAAGGCTGTGGCCAGAGCGCAGAAACCAAAGACGACAAGTAACAGAGATGATTATGATGACGGGGACAGTGATTAGTCCGGTTGTTGATGCGGTTCTCGGTTCCAGTGAAACTCTCGTTGGAACTGCAGCTCGGTTATGGAAGGTGAAAACTATGCACAAATAAATAAAAAAACAGAAGGAAACCACTGTGCTACGGGTTTATAATTCTGTAAAGCTACCCGTCAGCGTTGACATTTCTGAGTTGTTTCAGTTTTTAACTGTAAAAGTTTTTTTCTAAAATAGCTCCTCGAGAGCTGGATTTATACCAAACTAGTATAATCAGGTATCATATCCCTTATAGAACGAATCCACGTAATAGTTCTTATACTCAAGCGAGATTATTACTATCATGTGCGTCCCTGAACCAGCCCAAATTCGCCGTGAGAAACCTAACCTCAGGCCTAAAATGATGTAACTGTAATTTTCCGAGCACAAAAACTGACGAATGAGCGTTGAGGATCCGTTTATTAAGGAACCTAAAATACAAATTTACCAGTTGAAAAATTAATAGAAAAAAAATTGACCGGAAACAAACGTGGGAGCCACACACTATTAGACTTGTTCGAATTGTTGATATGATTGCTATACGAAATAGTCGTAATTGAGTTGGATTGTGTAGTTGTAGAAGGCTCATGGTGCTGGTTGAATGGGTTTGATCAAATGGTGTTGGCGTCTTATTGGGGAGGAGGTACTTTTTTTACGCGGTATAAACGGCTTAATGTGAGAGTTATTTGTAGATTACCAGCAATAATAATTTTCTATTTGTTTTCTCTTTTTTCCTCTCTCTTTTTTTCTCTCTCTCTTTTTTTTCACTCTTTCATTTGTTGGTTTGGCCTCATCTTATCATCAACAATCATCTACATTCATCTTCATAATGCTCAGTTCTACTCTATCAAAGGTATGTGTAGCAGTGAGGAATCTTCGGAAAAGGGGACCCCAAAGAAAGAAAAAAATTCTAACTCTATATAGTCTGTTTTCCGCGCTGCTGTCGCTCCCGCTAAGAGAACTTTGGCTACTACAGCCACTCTTTCACCCAGCGAACCTACCAAGTATGGTGGAAGATACAACGTCACTTTGATTCCTGGTATGTTGGTTCGGTCTTTGCACTTCTCAAAAGTATAATTCAATCAAGCCGGATGGAAAGAATGCATCTTTTTTTTTTCAAGTGTTGGTCAAGCTTGACTGCTTGATTAACGCACTTTATACTGATTGGTTCATTGTGGTTGGTTACTTTATTTTGTTAGCACCAATCTATGCCTAATTCAGTTGTTTTTTCATATTGGAAAACAGCCCTCGACCATGCATAGCTGCTTGTGACCAACGGACATATTCATAACGGCACTGTCCAACGACCTTTTTTAACTTGAAAATATGCTTTTCTAATCGGCTCGGATTAATTATTGAGAACTTTTATTTTTGCGAAGCTCAATTGATACTAACATTATGATAGGTGACGGTATTGGTGCTGAAATCACCGACTCAGTCAAGACTCTTTTCAAGGCCGAAAACGTTCCTATTGACTGGGAAGAAGTCCAAGTCACTGGTATTGGCAACAACACTGACGGTATCACCGAGGCCATCAACTCCTTAAAGCGTACTAAGGTTGGTTTGAAGGGTATCCTTTACACTCCCATTGAAAAGTCCGGCCACGCATCTTTCAACGTTGCCTTGAGACGTGAACTCGACATTTACGCTTCTTTGGTCTTGATCAAGAACATCCCCGGTGTCGAAACCCGCTTGAAGGACATTGACATGGTGTTGATTCGTGAAAACACCGAAGGTGAATACTCAGGTCTTGAACATCAATCAGTCCCCGGTGTCGTCGAGTCCCTTAAGATCATTACCAAGTACAAGTCAGAACGAATTGCTCGTTTTGCCTACGATTTTGCCAACATGAATGGACGTAAGAAGGTCACTGCCATTCACAAGGCTAACATCATGAAGCTTGCCGATGGTCTTTTCCGTGCCACTGTCAAGGAGGTTGGTGAAGACTACCCCCACATTAAATACTCCGACATGATCGTTGATAACGCTTCTATGCAAGCCGTTTCATGGCCTCAACAATTTGACGTTTTGGTCACTCCTAACCTTTACGGTACCATTCTTGGTAACATTGGAGCCGCCCTTGTTGGAGGACCTGGTCTTGTTCCCGGTGTTAACATTGGTCGTGAACATGCTGTTTTTGAGCCTGGTTGCAGACACGTTGGTTTGGACATTAAGGGCCGTAACCAAGCCAACCCCACTGCTATGATTTTGTCTGGATCAATGCTTTTGAGACATTTGGGATTGGACGAGCATGCTAACAGAATTTCCAAGGCTACATATGATGTCATTGCCGCTGGTAAGGTTAGAACTCAAGACATTGGAGGAACTGCCAGTACTTCTGAATTCACCAGAGCTATTCTTGATCAACTTGAGAAGGTTTAAATAGATGCAGGAGAAAGAAAACGAACCCGCTTTCAATACATAAATGAAATTCACTTTTATATATAATAAGAGAAAGAGAAAGAGAGAGTGGGTGTGTGTGAAATGAGAAACAGCTAAAGAATTCAATTGAGTTGAAATATTCAATTTCGGATGAATATGACATGAATGATATCTTATATAGAAACCCTTTTTTTATTATTATTATTATAATAAAGCTGTTAAGAATTGATTGATTATGACGAGTTAAATGCAGGTCTCGTTTGATGAAAATCCGAGTGTGAATACTGTAGTTGTGGGCTATGATAATATTGTGGAAATATGCCTCGAGAGAGTTATGGAGGTGTGTATGGAATTTTAAGTTTTGTGTTGAGAGAGTGGACTGTTATTGGTAGGAATGCTACCCGGGGTCTACCCGATTCTGAACCCTGATAACATCCCATGGTAACATTTGAGATCTTTGTAATCAGCGTCAAAATGACAAGCATATAACAATGAGCACAAAAATTAATAGCGGTCCTCCAGGAAATTTGTTGAAAGACATAAGTACAGCTGAAAATTGACAGGAGCGATATACTGTACGTATTGTAAACTCTCTTACTACAGTGGTACTACTAGTATTGAATCAAAAACGGTGGTGTCTGTAAGGCTTTTCTGTGTTAATGGTAATGTTGAGTTTGTGACTTTGTTACACGATTTACTACAAAAATGCTTCGTGTTACTGGTATACATAACAAAAGCTGCAAAATGGAGGATGAAATTTGTAGATATATCTATGGCTAGTGGGTCGCACCATACTGTGTTTCAAGTTGTGGATGAAAATATTGCATAATAAATTTATATACGATACGGCTTGCCAGCATAGATATATTATAGCATGTTTTTAGTATTGACGTTTCTTCAAGAATGGTTCATGGGCAGAGATGCCTTTATACAATGCACCATTGATCACGTTGATTTACAGTCTTTAAAACTGAATTTTTCTATACAGTAATTTGTTTACGGTATGTTACAAGTCAAGCACAGTACAAACTGTCTATGCCATGCTATCCTATCATTATTGTTCTTCTCCCGAGTCCTGGTTCATGATTCAGTTCCAGGTTATTTCCGTACCATTGACCAAAACCCCACCCGTTCTCAGTTTTCGCTGTCCAATCGTTGCTGGCTTTTCAATTTTTTTATTGTGTTTTTGCGGAAAAAGCTGGAAATGCGACGCGACGAGCTACGAAGGTGCATGTTTTTGAGGGGCCCGTGCTACTTGGTTTGGTACGAGAGGGTTTGGAGAAGAGTAAGTGGGTGTGGATATACTTTTGTGGGTTGGTAAAAGGTGAGGCACTGGTGCACGTTTGGATTTGGTGGAAGGTTCGTGGTATATACTGGTAAAACCTGGATTGAATTTGGGTAATACTGATAGATGTTGTGCAGCTTGGAGTTTGCTTTTCACTCTTCATTCTTCATTCCTCGTTCTTTTTCTTTTCATTTACTTTGGATAATTGTAATTTTGATCTGGATCTTTAGTAAAATCTTAAAAAAAAGCATTCCAGATATAACGATATCGACTCCCCAATGAATGTGACGAATCTTGTTGTCTCGAAAATATCACAAGTTTGATATCAACCAGTGTCTAGATTGTTGTTTTGATTGAATAACTTGTTACACTTGTATTTCTGGATATTTGGAAGAACAACATAGGATTTACAACCATTTACTGTAGACAGATATAACGTTATATTCAGAGATTGTTCTGTACAGTACAGTGTGTATTTTTTGAAACATTTTGTATATGAAAAGAAAAACTCAAGGTGAGTTTAGAATGGGTTAAGATCTCTTTAAACATGGAGCCATTTTTTATCCACACTCTCCATGCTAAGCCCGGGCATTGATTATAAACATAGAAAACAACAAATTGACAGTTGAAAGACAATTATTGAATGCAAAACTACGCGCAACCTCGATCCACAAATACGGCACGACTACCTACCTGACTTTCATCCAAAGCAACAAGATCTTTTGAGGAGGGTACAAGTAGTTTTGCAATATCTGTGCCTAGTTGTAGTAACTGAAATAAAATAGGAAATAAGAAATGAAGGAAGGAAAAAATCGGAGGTCAGGTACAGGGCTTATGAACGGGATTTGTGTAAGAAGGATAGTTATAAGTTATAACATTTGTCTACAGGAATAGACAGAATTCATTTTTACTCCTGGAAGTTTAATACAGAGATCTTTAGAAAGCATGTTAAACAAAACAAAATAAAAAATAAGAGGCCTTGTGATCAATTGGAATGAAGTGGATGCTATGGTGACGATACTCATGGAGGAAGCCGGATGGATTTTGGGTCCGCCGTCGGAGTGTAATTGAAGTAACAAAAGTGTAAATGTCCTATGTATCATAAGTAGTTTATGCTAATGGGAAAAAGATACTTGAAGGTGTTTTTGACAGGTGGGTTTAATTGATGAGTATGAACATGTTGAATTGAGGACAGACTTGACTTTATATAAATTCGTATGTATCTTTACATATATCCATTCATCTTTATGAGTTTGAAAGAGTGGCAGTAATAGATTGATTTAGCTATACTACCACTACCAGGCACGCACTCTGCTATTTAAACCAGCACTAACCAACCAACCAACCAACAACACTACGAGAAGAAAATAAAAGAAGCCAAAACCGACTATTTAGTATGAACTACGCAGGATTCATGTGACACGCATCTGACACAAATTACCGCTTTGGTCTTTTTGGGCCACAAGCTGAAGAAAACGGGAACGGAGATTTGTGTTATGAACAAACTTTAACACATAGACACATAGACAATATGCAGTGAAAAGAAATAGAAATAGAGAGAGAGGGAAAAAAAATAGTTCATGGTGTGTGAACAACAATAAAATCACCCCATTTTTTATTTTTTTATTTTACTATGGGTCCGGTCCTTGCCAGAGGTTTAAATTTCTTTTTTTTTTTGTTTTTTTGGCACTTTATTTCATGGTCATTGTGACATTTTTTATTTTATTATTAGACACTGTATCCAGTAGTAGAATAACTTTCTTTTTTTGTAACGTTTTTTATTTATTTTTATTTATTTTGTATGGGAAAAATGTTATCTTCGAGAGAAAATTAAAAAATAAAAAAAAAAAAAAGTTTATTTTGTTTTGTGTCCATGATTTGCATGGTGAAATTTTTATAAGGTGATTTTTTTATTTTTTTTATTTTTTTCTTTTCTACCCTCTCCCTAAGAGAGAAAAATGAATAATTATGCGATATCAATACAAAATAATAATAAAAAAAAGAAAAAAAATGTTAGCAATTGACTAAGCAGCATTTACTCAATTGATTCATCTTTTTCTACACCAATTGTATGGTCAAAAGAGTATTCATTCATTCATTCATTCATTCATTCATTTGTTCGTTTAGTGGTTGTTGTTCTTGTCCAAGGCTTAGTTGGTGCTAAGAAGTGTGAAATGAACTAATTGTTAGGTGTGGGACTTTATAGTAATTTACTACTCAATTCGAACTGGGATAAGTGTTCATAAAGATGCGGAAAGTTAATCAGTCATGGTACTGGCATGCCGTAATTGATGAACAGTAATTTTTATTTATTTAACTCAGGGATCGTTGAATTGAATCATTCCATATTTATTGTTCGGGAAATCCGTTTGTTATTTCTAGTTTTTTTTTTATTTCTTCTTTCTTCTTTCTTTTCCTTTCTGATTTATTTTTTTCCTTGATCTTGAAATTCTTGTTACTCCTTCTCGATTTCAATCTGTTTATACCAACAACAACATCATCACCATCACCATCATTATTTATTATTATAATTACAACTACTACTATTAATTTATTTATTTCAACTATTTTTTTGCATATACAACACACACACCAAATCAAAAATAAAACCAAAATCACCCCACCCATCTTCAGTTCAATCGCAATAACCATTCAAAAATGCCCCTCAGTATGAACATGGCCTCCATAAATATGGATGATAATATCCCCTTCGAATTCTCGGACTGCGACGCTTTCTTAAACTCCCTCGAAAACAACTCCCCGGATAGTTGGAACTTTTCGTCTGACCCGACCGAAGACAATTCAGCCAATAATGATAACGCCTTTTTAATCAATGACATCTTTGGTAATGATAATAACAACAACAATAACAACAACAACATCAACAATTCATACTTTTACGAATCAAACTCAAACTCTCCAGCCAGCTCGGTAAACTCCTACTCTGATTCTTCTGATAACTTTACTAATTATACAACAACTGATACTTCAAGTTCAAATTTCCTTTTTAGCAGTAACGAGTTGGACCTACAAAACACAAATGTCACACCTCCTTATATCTCCTTTCAAAACAAGAACGACGACTCATTAAACCCACTATGGCCATCGTCATCAACAACAACATCTCATTCTTCTTCGCCATTATCCTTACAACAACAGCAACAGCAACAACTACAACAACAATCAGCTGTTCAAATCAAAGCTGAACCAATTAGCCCAAACTCAAATGTCGTATCTCCAAAGCAGCAACAGAAACAGCAACAAAAACAACAACATAACAAAGTCAAGTCAACTGCAAAGTCAAAAGTCACAAAACCCAAAAAGGAAAAAACTTCGCACAACATGATTGAAAAAAGGTACAGAACTAATATCAACGACAAAATTTTGGCCCTCAGAAATTGTGTCCCATCTTTAAGATGTATTGTCAATGGCCCTACTCCTGACGAAATTGATGAGGATGACTTGGACGGTCTTACCCCTGCTTCAAAACTAAACAAAGCTACTGTTCTTACAAAAGCTACCGAATACATTAACCATCTTCAAAAGAAAAATCAAAAGTTAATGCAAGAGTTGGAGGAGTTGAAACGTCAACAACAGCAGCAACAACAACAACCAAATTCAACCTCCAACAATGTATCAAAGGGTCTTATCATGGGAATGTCTGGCCTCATGGCTGCTAACCTTATGACTGATGAAAGTTCAATCACCTCTCCTCTTCAAGGTTTACTCGCAGTTCCTTACTTTTCAACTGGTCTTTACGCTTTCAAGGTTTCTCTAATTATTGGTGCCGTTCTTTATTTTGCCAGCCAGTCTGAACTTTTTGGAAACAATAACAGCAACAAGAACAAAAAGAAGCACTACATTGCCAGTCACTCATTGGTCGACAGGGGTCTTGACAACTCTTCAAACACTCTAAAAGACATTAGAATCCAGTCATTCCTAGCAAACACAACCTCTTATCCCATTCCCACCAACTTTACCTCTCAAGTCATTGCCTTCTTCTCCACTCTGTTTTCCATTATTTTTGTCACAATTTTTGGTTACGACCTGTCAAACATTTTTGACATGGAGCAAAAAACATTTTTGGCCAACACCATTGATGCCCAACTCTCAGGCGGTGATTTGGGTCTCACAAACACAAGGCTGTTTTTCACCTTCTGCAAGTCCTTCCTTATCCCCCCTTCTGCCAACCGCTACATTACTCAAGCAGTTCACATCAACATGCTTTGTCACAAGAACGTTTTGTCCCACGTTGCTCCCTACGTCACCCAGTACTTTATGAACCAGGCCCGCAAGCAGCCCATTCAACACGACCACATTCGTGCCTTGACCAAAACAGAAGTCCCTCAAATCGTGTACCAACGTCTTTACAACTTGGCCTTCAACCGTCCCATTTCGGAAAAGTGTATGCACACGGATGAGGGCGACTTGTCTCTTTTGACTGATAAGGCTAATAGATGTGTTCCGGATATTCTTGCAGCTGCCATGGCCAACCACCTGGTCCACCATGTTTCTTTGATGATGTTGGAGAACGATGAAACTGATTTCAAAACTCTGTCAGAAGCTTCAATGTTAGTACCTCCCCATAGTATTATGGCTAGAAGAGTCTACACTTTGGAAGCCTTGTTGCTCGGTCCCAAAGATCCATCCTACATTCGTAAAGCCATGAACACTTTAGAGTCTGAGCTGAACCTGTCCATGTCTTTATCATCCGAACCCTCCGATGACCTTACCTCCACCACCTCAACTCTCGTTCCATCTGCCCAATTCGACGACGGCGATTCCGACTGCACCCTTCACCCACTAACCCCACTCGCCTGCGGCCCCGTTTCCACCGACACCAAGCTCGCACTGCGCACCGCGCTCATTCTTTTCTATCTTGACCGCACGCAGCCCGACAAGGCCCTCCACCTTCTTGCGACCTTCCCGCACGTCACGTCCGACTTGCTCGGCATGCTCAGCTTTGTGTCGCTTTGGAAGCTGTGCGGCGAGTTCCAGGACTTGCCGCTGGGCACCTGTTACATGGCCAAATTGGAGGCGTTGGCGGCGGCGTCGCGACAGTGGCTGGGCGGCGAGCATGGTCAGCTTATGGGGTTGTCGCTGGAAAGGTTGAGAGAAATGGTGAGTGTTTGTTTGGATAGGAATATGTATTTTGGGGGGTTGAAGGATGAAGGGTATGGAAGTGATGAGGTTGAGGAGAGAGGCAATGTGGTTGTCGAGGAGGGGAAGGTGTAGTGTGAATTGAACTACTACTACTGATATTTATAAAAATGTATAGATGTATTTTATTGATGATGATTATTATACAAATAATGTGGAGTTTTTTTTGATTTACTTTGGCAAGTGTTTTATTAGATGTTTAGTTGAAATTTGTTCTCTCTTACTCAAACACATTTTTATTTTATTTCAATTCAATTCATTTTGAAAGTAAAACCTGAAAGAAACTGGACCTTCAAAACGACTTTAGTTTATGCCACTTATTTTTTTTCTTGTATTAAATTTTCTTGTATTTTTTTCTGAGAAATAGAAAGAGAAAAAAAAATGGTCTTATACTTATGTACTGTACAGCGTGTACGTGATACTTGCATAAATCATGTCGTTGTCGTTAAATTTTTGGTATAATACATTTTTATAAACTTTATATTGTGTATACAGTATATGGTACTTGGTACAGACTGTGGTGAAGGAGGTGTAACCGAGAGATGTGGGTAGGTGAGGAATTGTGTGGGTATGGTATAGAAAATTGTGTGGAAAACACTTTAAAACGGGTATTAATGTTAAAGATGTTTGTCTACTAATGTCTAGTTAGTGGTTATGTCTAGTTGACAGTTAGTGGTTTTACTAGTTGGGTATTGTTTGGCTGGGGTGTAAGATTTAAATTCTTGATTGTTAAAGGTCATCAAGACTTTGTAACCATTCTATAATGATAATAGTAATAGTATAACCCACAGTAGATAATGGTAATAGCTGTTTTATATTATAGACAATGGTAATATTATAGGAAGTTTGATTGGAATGATGAAATCAGGAAGAACAAAATAAGTATCAACCCTCTCCCCCCAAAAAAACTGAAAATTTAATGATGTATTAACGTACTGGATTGCACTTTTGTGTGTGTAAACTGGTAAGCTAGAAATGAACTGTGTATTGTGCTAGGGCTGCTGTCCACTTTTCAGTTTTCAGTTTTCCACTTTTTACTTTTCAGTTTTCAGTTTTCCACTTTTTACTTTTCAGTTTTCAGTTTTTAATTCCTGGAGAGAAAAAGTGCCTCGTCTCTTTTCTTATGAAATTTGTATACTACAGTATGTTGGAAATATGCTTACCTGTACAGAAATACAGATATGGTAGATAAATTTGATTGTAAAGTCCAACCTTGACTTTGGCATATATCGTCCTGTAACGTATGCACTCCAGGTCGAAAAATTTATTGCAAACCTCCAGACCAAACCAAACCAGTTCACTGTAATTTCTGAATATATTTTATGACTACAGTATGATATTGTAAAAGCTTTTAATTTTTGTATGGTAAGAGTGCTAATAAATGAAGAAAACTAAAAGGGATCAATTGTTGGTAGTTATAAAATTTAGTCTTACGAAATTTTCAAATCTGGTTGCTACGCTTTGGTGAAACCTCAGTTTATATTATTTGAAATTTTTTGAAACATTTTTATTTGTGTATTGTATACACTGTAATAAATTTACATTCTCCGATCTACTGTATGATTATTATATAACTTTCCTCTTATTACCAGTATTCCGTTTTGTGAACCAGTTGAGATATATGTGTTCAAGTTTTGCAAAGAAACTTTTATGGAAGGTAAACTGTTATGTTCGTGCTAGATTCGGTAGATTTGTGAGAAATGGTACTGTTGAAACGAGTGAAGTATGGATATATAACGTGCAGGGTTGGTCTGTGATTGAATCCAAATTTGTACGACCGGGTCGACGTATGAACAAACATTCCAGTATGCGACCGGATCTTGGTGTGTATAAACGACATCCACAAGTATACACGGGTTGAATGTTCTAAACGCAAAACCGCCAAGTGTATATAATTGTTGAATATTTTGAAAACGGGATCAGTTTGGTAAATGCTGTCGTTACGACTACTTCAATTTAGAAATTTCAATTTTACCATAAGACTAGAGATCTTAAAGTGATAAATCTAAAAAGTAAACACTTTTACTCTAACTTTACGACAAAAAAACGTAAAAAAAAGACGTTTAGTATTATTTTTGCGAATTACTGTATGATAACATATTATGAAGTATACTCCAAATCCAAGCAAGCCATGAACGATGACACAAACTGTAAGCACTGCATCGTACAATACTTTAGCGATCGTTAGAAGTTTTACTTTCAATTTTGGTAAAATGATTTTACGGAAGATACAGCTAAAACTGTTTAAAGAAGTGTTTTGATGGCTACTGGAGTGCATGAAAACTGACCGTGATAGTACGCGTAGCTGAAAAAGGGTACTGTATGTACAGTACTGTACATGGTACTGGTATTTACAAAGCTCAAAAGTAGCGAATTAATGGATTGTTTCGACTTGAGACGGTCTGACAACACTTGATTCTAGTACGAATAAAGATTCAAGTTATGTAAAGTATCGCGGGAATGTTGTCTGAATGTAAATTTTTGTTTATATGAGAACTAGACAACTACTGTACGTGTATGTTTTTCCTACATCTTTATCAAGTCAGGATTTTATATTGATTCTAACTTATGTCTACGCAAAATAGATCAGTCACAGAATGTCGACTAGATATACAAGAGCTTGCCAGAAAACGCTATCCTAGATATTCTACTTGTATTTCTAAATCAAGTAGCCTGGCCAATTTCCTGAACTTTACAGAAGACAAACAGTCTTGAGATGAAATAAAGGTTTCGTTCTTTGGGGGACGGAATAAAAAAGTTCAGATCTAAACCACGTAAGTTAAATGATTTATATGGGATTTATGTGGTACAGATAGTTGGGTAATTGCGTCTGGAACAGCACTTTTATCTTATTTTGTTTTATTGAGGGTGTCTTTCTGCAAAACCCGTTTTCTGATTTCATAAAGAAGTATTCGTATGCTTTCGGATCCATTTTTTTAAGGGACGTTAGTAAAGCACGACACATACAAAGATATTTATTCAGTTTCGATTTTGCCTCGAATTCAAGTTCTACAAGGGCAACACATAGTAATATACCGGTATATGAAAAATCAATTACCGAAAAGAAGATATTACGAACCTATATGTTTGACAGTTGTTAAAAAATCAACGTTTTACAGGCGTTCTGGCAAAGACATCTTGAAAATCAATATCCGAAATCTGCAGGGTTCTGGTTTATGAAATCCTTCTTTTTACTTTTTTATTTCAGTGAAACTTCCATAGTAAATCTTGTAATGTTGGTAAGTCATGTCAATATGAAAAAAAGGAATCCATGCGTAGTTGTGATCTGGTAGTCAGAATGAATTTATAGGGTTTTACGAGCATTGATTGTTTTCATTTTTACATATTTTGTAAGTTCTCCTGGTTTGCGTTGCCGTTAGTTTGTTCTATAATATTATACTTGGTATAGTTTTGTTTGTCTCGACGTTGCGGTTCATTTTCCTTCACTCCAAAGCAGAAAACAAACATAAACCCAAAACCAGTAAATATTCCTACTTCCTTCCACTGTAAAATGTTTAAACTTTGATTAAATATTCGAATCCAAACAACTCGCTCGATCTCGACCCATTTTTTTTGTTTTGTACCTCCCCACCATGACCACCCTTCCAATCACAAACCAACATTCTTTCTCCATTAAATTTCCTCCAAATCTATCGTCATTTCCAATTTGACTTTTGTTCATCTACCCCCACTGTAGTAGTACACAGGTACACAAAAAGAAAATAAGGGGGACCCCAGAAAAATTTAGCAAAATAATATTATGGTCATATATATCGTACGATATGTCAACTAAAGTGTAAAGTAATTGTAGCAAATTATAGGGGCTTTTTTGATTTTGCACTGTAATTTATACGTACTGTACATACGGGTCTTGTCTTTTTTTTCTTTCTTCATTTATTTTTGTGTTACAATGTTTTGACGTGTATTAAAATGCTCTGTTCGTTAGAAGTGTGTCAATTGTTATCGTTTTGATATTTGGTACTGGTAGGTGTAAACACACGTCATTTTTGCATAGAAAGTTAGAACCTTTTTTTTGGTCCAGAACTGGAAACCCCCTTCATACTCTTCAAGTTTGTTCGATTACAAATAAATAGCCTTTTCTCGTCTCGAAAAATATCCTAATCAAAATAAACAAAGGGAAAAAGAAAGAGAAAAAAGTGGGTTTGCTAATAGTGGAAATAACTTGAAGACTAAGGCAACATCAACAATATCTGTATGTCATTATCTGTACTATATAGTCTACCACTGAATAATAATAATGGTAGCCTATTTTAAGTCAATTTTTGATTGGCTGTCGAAATGGGAACAAAATAAAACTGAACCGAAACAAACGTTTGAGTTGTGCTGATTTTGCCGCACTCACTTTGTGTATACTACAGTCCATAGATAAAGTGGGTTTGACATACCGCACTAATTTTTAGTTGCTGATATTCTAAATAATATTGCTTTTTATGAGGTTTATTGATTTGTTTACTTATTTGAAGTTATTTCGTAAATGTGAAAGACAAGCAATAGAAAAATCTACTTGTGCGTACCAAAGGCAAAAGTGTTTCCACATCACTACATACCCATCTTTTTCCGCATTTTCCCTCCTTTTGATATCTGTCGTTTCAATATTTCCACACGCATACACATTTGGATCGATAAAAATATCAAAGTATAGAAGAACGTATAGCTGTAGTACATGAGCTAAGATGGAAACATGCAAACGGTTAAACGAAACAGATAGGCCTGAGTCAAAAACAGTTATATGCAGGTGAGAAACAGATCGGTATGATACAGAAACACAATTGCGTGAATGGAAACACATTTCCAGTGGAATTGAAAATGAAAAGTCCAGCCAAATAATTATGAGTAACGATTTCATGGGAAAGGAAAATAAGAGTGTATATAAAAGAACGGAGTGTCCAAAAGTAGTTGGTAATTTTGTTTATTTTCAGAGTTGATAAGAGAATTTGAAGAAACTGCTTTCCTTGTCACTCTTGAAGAACACAGAATGATTGGAATTCCGATTTTAAGCTACAAAAAATGTGTCTAAAATTGCGTAAAAGACAGACATTTATATATCAAGTCCATTAACTTTACATAGGAATGATGTGGTTGAGCATGGTGTACACAACTAAAATAAATCAGGAAAACTCCTCTGCCTAAATACAAAATTATATTTTCAGAAAAGCTATTTTCTATTACATGCCAAATTGTCTTGAAAACAGTTTCCAACGAACGGCTTCAAGATAGTATTATAAAGTATTTATAACTCTTTGAAATACACAGTGTCCTAGGTCAGTATACTTACAATGATCAAGTTGGAAGATCGATGTTTTTCAATTGGATTAAAACCTCAAAATAGAATAAAGAAGATAATATTTATAATAAGGTAATATAAATCGATTTAACTAATCGGGGGTTGAAGGTGATGTCGATGTTGAAGTTGATCTTTCTGTCCTCCAGTCAACTCGACTATCCCAATGAAAATTCTCCCTTTTATATTACGTTGTTGGTTTCCACACTTACCCTGGTTTCATCATCATTCATGGCTTTCTTAGTCATCGTTCTCGTCCAAGTCTTCTATGGTCCTCAGCCAGTGTTTCCCCA
>JAJMKR010000097.1:0-94821 GCA_030563945.1 Geotrichum australiense | reverse complement strand
TAGAACTAGAACTAGAACAAGAACGAAGAACTACTACCCAAGTCTGAATAAGAATTAAATATTGTAAGAGCTTGATTTATTGATATTAATTTTAGTTGAATTAATTATATTATCTTATTGGTGCTTCCTAATGTATGTTATACTAGGTACGTAAAGGTTTCGCTCTAGCTGGTAGCTAGCCGGGGCGGAATCTTTACAAAAAACAAATCGGCCCGATGGTTTAGTGGTATAATTCTCGCTTAGGGTTGCCTAAGCTGTTTGCGAGAGGTCCCGGGTTCAATTCCCGGTTGGGCCCATCTTTTTTACTTCAAAAGTTTGAAACTTATCAGTGTATCCATTTTTTTTTTTCAAGATTTCTGAAGGTTAAGATAGAAAACCTGTTGTGCGATGAAAATTACGAAAGAAAATCTTTCATTTCGAGTTAAATATTCATGCTTTCATGAAAGTTTTATATCATGTTATTACCACAAGAATTTTCTTTCTCCACGGTTATTACTGTGTAGTTGATGATTTGAGTCGCGATCAGCGTAAAAGTTGACCCTCTCAGTCTTTGAAGAAATATTGGTAAGTGTGTAGCCTTATGTCGAGTTACCAAACAATGGGCGCCCTTGAGAACTTGATGTTAACAGAATTATTTTCCTCAGACAGAAAATAGAAATTGTTTTGGCATAGTCGTTTTATAATATTATAACGTCGAAATATTTTATGTATGTTGATAACAAGTTTCAGTTCTACCTTGTGAGTTTTAATGTCCAAAATACAGGATTACTTTTATTTGACCCTAATTCATGATTTTTTGCAATGGTAGTCTAGAAAATTAAACTCAATGGCGACTCAATAAAACGTGCTGTGCAGTACTTTACATGCTTGATCCAACACGTCCTTTTCACGACAGTGACACCATTTAGTTGATAAATGTTACATTCTAATAATATTATGGTCAGATATCAATCAAATATACTAAAACCAAGTGACTAGCAAAGTGCTCTCAGAGAATAAGAAAAACACCTACTTTAATCTGTAATGTGGTAGATCAAAAAAGCCGGTTATATAGACCGACCAGCTAAAATTGCAATACTGTGCTTGGAAATTGGAAATACCGGTATGCAATAGGAGGTCTTGACATAAGGAAATATATAGATCTAGTAGTTAACTAGAACCAGTAAACGAGTAAAACTCCTAAACAGCAACGTTATCGGTAAACATCGTAATATGATTGAATATGAGAATAGGTGTAACCAGGTCTCAAAAAGGCCGTAATTTTGTCAATATGCAAATGGCTTGAATTGTAGATTAACTGAATACCTTAGTTAGTGGTATAATACAGAGATTTTTATACAGTGTCCCTCCTGAACTGGATGTTGTTCAACTCTTTACAACTACGGGTATTGAGCACCGTTGCTAAAGTATCTTACAAGTAAATTTTTATGCAAACCTGAAATAGCTTTGTGCTAGAATACAAAGTGTTTGAAAAACTTTATGAGCCCCTAGCAACTAGCTATATTAAGATATCAATTTTTTTTTTTTTTTTTTTTTTTTTTTTTTTTTTTTTTTTTTTTTTTTTTTTTTTTTTTTTTTTTTTTTTTTTTTTTTTTTTTTTTTTTTTTTTTTTTTTTTTTTTTTTTTTTTTTTTTTTTTTTTTTTTTTGATTTTGGCCCCCGATACAAAATTTGTTTGCTCATACGCTGCATAGAGCTGCTTTGTGCGCAACAAATGCTAAGCTTTTGAAGAGAAAACTATATGTTTCAACAAAGTAGAACAAGTGTCTGAGTGTGTAAAGTAACAAACAAGATATTTGGGAGTTTCTACTAAAATATTCATCAATTTCACTTAATTTTCCAAAATGGGGTATCATTTTTTTGATGAATGAACCACTACAGTAGCTAAAATTAATATAATATTTCAACTTATTTTGACATATCAAACGCCCAGATGCTTAGATATTTAATTGTTTATTAAACGAACCTATAATTTAGAGGATTGAAAGAGCATTTTTTATATCATCATTTCATATAGTTGCTCTTGCTTTTTGTTTACATAGCATATTATAAGTGTCACCATACATGCTGAAACTTGAACGTTTTACATCAAAGGTGATGAAAAGTGATTATCTATTACACTCCTAAACCAAAACCTTCAAAGTGTATATTACGTGGGCTTTTAAAGATCGGTGATTGATCAAAAATGTTCCAATGGCCGCTCATGCACAAAGCACAGCGGGGATAAATGAAATACGAAAATAAAAAGAGAAAAAAGCATTTACATGATAATAACAATGATTGTTGAATTTGCCTAAAGACTATGACAAAAAAATAACAAACAATCATACTGGTTATATTAGTTGTATTTACTTTTGAATCTATGGCCATTCAATTATCGATTTCCCCAGATTTTCGGGCAATACATTCTACCCCAGATTTTTAGCCGTCTTGGGAAGATTTTGCCAGAATTTTATTGTACAGTATCATCTTTTATATGCACTAATTCATTTTAGAAGCTGTGATGAAGTGTCAACTAGTTCAAAGCTTTCAAATTCTAGACGTTAACTGCGACAAATACCAGTATAAAGTTAGAGATTAGGTTTTGTGATTTGTAGCTGGTTAGCCAATAAGTAATAACTAACACATATGATTTTGTCCCGTTATAGCCGCGCTTTTTAAATTTTGCTAACATAGAGACTTTAGTCAATCACCATTGCTGCCATAGTAACCACTCGCTATTCTGCTAATCGAATTCTGAGACTTCATACTGAGCAATATCGAGCGTTCGAGTCTGTTTATAGGGCATTGAACAGTCCAATAGAAGGTCAGTGTACTTAACCCCGGTAAATTTGGCCAATGAAAATAAATTAAATATCAAAGTGTATTTTTCCTGTTTCTCCAACATTTCTCCTTTCTCTAAATCTTTTCTCCCCATCTTTCTCCGCAAAAATGTCGGCCCTCCTTAAGCAACGTATTGCCTTTAAACCTTTCCTCGAAAAGATCCGCAAGCCCGAAGAGCTGGTTCCTCTATTTAAGAATGATCAGTACATTGGTTGGTCTGGATTTACTGGTGTCGGAGGTCCCAAAGCTGTTCCTACCGCACTAGCTGATCACGTCGAGAAAAACAACCTTCAAAACCAACTAGGCTTCAAACTTTTCGTCGGTGCTTCCGCAGATGTTGATATTGAGTCCAGATGGGCTGATCTCGGAATGCTCAAGCAGAGAGCACCTCATCAAGTCGGTAGACCCATTGCCAACTCAATCAATGCGGGAAAGACTGCATTCTTCGATAAACATTTGTCAATGTTCCCTCAAGATTTGACCTACGGTTATTATACCCTTAAGAAAGAAGGATCCAAGCACCTCGATATCTCTATCATCGAAGCTACCGGAATTGATGCTGAAGGTAACGTTATTTTGGGACCTTCTGTTGGTGCTTCCCCAGAATTGGTTACTTACTCAGATAAGGTTATTATTGAAATCAACACTAAGCTCCCATCTTTCGAAGGACTTCACGACATCAACATGCCTGAGATTCCTCCTTTCAAGAAGCCTTATCAAATTCTTAAGGCTGACGACAAGATTGGTACTACTAACTTGCCTGTAGATCCCAGCAAGATCATTGCAATTGTCGAATCCACCAAACTTGATACTGTCGGTGAAAACACCCCATCGGACGAAATGTCCCGTTCTATTGCTGGACACCTTATTGAATTCTTCGAACAGGAAGTTAAGGCTGGTCGTATTCCCGAAAACTTGCATCCTTTGCAATCTGGTATTGGTAACATTGCCAATGCTGTTGTCGAAGGTCTTGCGGATTCCAAATTCACTAACCTGGATGTCTGGACTGAAGTTCTTCAAGATTCGTTCCTTGAGTTTTTCGAGAGTGGAAAGCTCAGATCTGCTACCGCAACCTCTGTTCGTTTGACACCTAAAGGTTTCGAAAGATTCTTCAAGAACTGGGATGAATTCTCTAAGAAACTGATACTTAGATCTCAAGCTGTCTCCAATCATCCCGAATTGATTCGTAGATTGGGTGTCATCGCCATGAACACCCCCGTCGAAGTTGATATCTACGGTCACGCTAACTCCACTAATGTTAATGGTTCTCGTATGCTTCACGGAATTGGTGGTTCCGGTGATTTCTTGAGAAACGCTAAGTTATCTGTCATGCACACTCCCTCCGTTCGTGCTACTAAGACTGATCCTTTCGGTCTCTCTTGCATTGTTCCTTTTGCTTCTCATGTTGATCAAACTGAACACGATCTAGATGTTATTGTTACTGAACAAGGTCTTGCTGATTTGAGAGGTCTTTCTCCCAAGGATCGTGCTCGTGAAATCATCAACAAATGTGCTCACCCTGTATACAAGCCTATCTTGACTGAATACTTAGAAAGAGCCGAATTCTACTGTGAAAAGAGAAAATCTTTGCATGAACCCCATATTCTTAGAGATGCTTTCAAGCTTCACATCAACTTGGAAGATAAGGGCACTATGAGAATCGACAGCTGGTAATTTATTGGCCCACAAAATAATCTACATCGCTATATAACGCTACATAATGATAAAATGACGATAGTTTTATGCTTGATAGCTTGATTTTTCGGAAAATCTACCTGACCCGTAGTACTATCGAGATGAGCATTATGCAAAAAGATCTTTTGTCATATGTAAAACCCCGGAATATCTTGGTGACGAATATATTATGTTACTGAAGTGAAAAATTCAAATATCCAGTAGTACGGTATATAATACTAAGCAGGTACCAGGAAAAATATCAATCTTACTGTAATTTGGGTTCGATAATGAATTTTTGATCTTTTTCTAGATTGTAACTACCTACAAGTCGTTCAAATATAGGCTTGGAAGATCTATATTAGAAAAGAAGAATTAGCATCTCAAATAACGGCCCATTTAAAATTTATAAGATTTTTCTCTAGCCTTCTGGCAGCTGCAACTATAGGGTTTACTTCCAAGTTCAAAACCCTACTACTGTAGTTTTTAATGATTGTTTCTGATGTTATTGTGTGGGTGTGCATGCAATATAAAAGTGTTATAAAATTTATAACTTATGAGTTTAAATCATTGTATCGATATATCAAAATTTAATGTCTATTGTGTGAGTTTGACATTTGAAAAATCACTACAGAGTCAGTGTAGACGTACGATTTGAGTAGCCTCATATTTTAAGAAAAAAACAGAAAACGGTGTTTTTGTATTTGGACATTCATTTCAAGGAATAAGTGCATGAATGTATAAACATATTGGAGTTCTCTCTGGCACTTGACGCAGTTTTCAGTTTGTAGTATAGATGTGCAATGAATTAGAAAACAAACGAATTCAAAAACTCATCAAGCTGTAATAACCCACCCATGTCGGCCTTTAGAGGTTTGGTTGGCAGTATTTTTACCTTTAAATATCTAGTGTTTTTGACACTACTCTTGCCTCCAAGCCAGTCTAGTCTCTACGTATGAAAATTGTTTGTTCACAACGCACAAATAAGAAAGCCATGTAGTGTACCTTGAATAATTCTCTTGTAAGTGGCTCGCACGGAATAAAAATTTGACAGCTGATAAATAAAGAGACTGACTTATACCTTAAAAAGCTGCTAAGTTAGTGAAACGATTTAGCAATCAACTAGCCAGTTTAAGATAAAGATTTTCTGAAAATTCAGCTTGCAGCTCTGGTTTTTTGACCCACGGGGGTTAGTTCTTACCAACTAGTTATAGGCTCTCTTCTGAGTATAGGATTTCTTTCTTATCTCACATCTGTACGTTAACGCCGGAGCATTCCTCAGATTATACACAGCAATTTGTTGCCCTAAGGCAGAGATAAATGGCAGTGGCATGCGCCAATATATAACCGTCACTGGTCTCTTTACGAACGAGAAATTAAACGCAAGCCTGGTTTAGGACTCTAACTTTAGCTTTAAGGAAACTGGAAATGCACAGGAAGTTACAAAAGATTCTCTTATCGGCAAGATTCTTTACCGCTCACGTGATTTAATACGCTGAGACGAACCTTGACGATAAGAATTTTTTTTATCATAAAAAAAATTTCGGTGAAACCGTACGGGAACTGAGAATTCTTTTCACTTTAAAATTTCTTAGTCGAGGATTTCTTGATTTCTTTCCAATCTGTTACAACTATTGCAAGTTTCAAACCTTGCGATTGTAATCGTGCAACAGAACCATATAGAAACTTCGCCATGGCACCACATTATTCACCGCCTTGGAAGGAACCTTATGTTATAAGCATCGCTGGGTCCAGTGGCAGCGGTAAAACCAGTGTTGCTAAGGATTTGATTAAGGATTTGGATCTGCCTAATGTTTTGTTACTCAGTATGGATAACTTCTACAAACCGCTAACTGATCCAGAAGTGAGGAAATTGGCTTTCGAGAGTAAGTATGACTTTGACTCTCCAGATGCTCTTGATTTGGACCTGTTTTATGAAGTTTTACGAGACTTGAAGGCTGGGAAAAAAGCTAAAATTCCCATTTACTCTTTCATCGAACACAACCGTGTCAGCGGAAAATTTCTGCATGTCTATGCTCCTAACATCATCATTGTTGAGGGCATCTACGCTCTATATGATCCTCGAGTTTTGGAGCTCACAAATTTGAAAGTGTTTGTTGACACTCCTCTCGACATCTGCTTGGCAAGAAGGTTAACTCGTGATATTGTTCACAGGAAGAGACAGATCAACCTTTCGATCCAGCAATGGTCTAGATTTGTCAAGCCTAACTTTGAGAAATATCTGAGGTACACTATGTACAACTGTGACATTCGGATTCCTAACAATACCCAAAGTACCGAAATCGCTACGAAACTATTACTTTCTCATATCAAGGATCGATTCAAATTGAACTCTATCAATCATTTGAACAACCTAATTTCTATATCTCCAAGAGATAATCCTAACTACCATCTTATCAAGCAAACACCCCAAGTAAAGCTGCTTAACACTTTCATTCTTGATGTGAACACTAGCAGAGATGACTTTATATTCTATTTCAATAGAATTGCCGTTAATCTTATCACGTTTGCTATGGATCTTCTTGACGATTCATTTTACATCACAAAAACTTTCACCACACCCATCGGATCCCAGGTAACTTCAGTTGTCCCTGGAGGAAAGATTGCTACGGTATTAATGGTCCGAGGTGGAGGTTCTTGTTTCGATTCGGCTTTGAAGTTGGTTCTTGATTCTCCCACCGCCTTGCTTTCAGCCGGTTCAGGCCGTATCCTTATTCAAACCGATCTCACTACCGGTGAACCTCAACTGCATGCGGTGAATATCCCTTCGAACGTTTCAGAAAATTATAGCAGAGTATTTTTGTTTGACACGCAGTTGTCTACAGGTGTGGCTGCTATTATGGCAATTTCAGTGTTACTGGATCATGGAGTTTTGGAGAAAAATATCACGATAGTTTGCTTTATGGCTGCCGAGATGGGAATCAAGCGTCTTGGAGCTGCCTATCCTGAAGTAAAAATTGTCAGTGCGATTGAAGAAAAAGTCGGGTCTAAGAAATTTGTTGAAAACAAGTATTACGGTACTAAGTAAAAGGATGTGGTTATATTAAAGGGGAGTTCAAGCCTTAGCCTTTTGAGCATTTTTGATCATAAATATTTGCTAGTTATAAAATAGGTGATATATAGATAAATTACAATTTTGCATTTAGATAGATTAACTTCTGCGAGAAGTTCAGGAAATGTACTGGCCCAGACTCTGAAATGACAGTTTATATAATCCCAGAGTAGTTGAATTAAATGAAAAAAATGCAGTTGAAATTTCTATATGATGACAGGCCCTCCATTTCTAGCCGTTTCCAAAAGTATCCAAACCTGAAGGGCCCTACCCTACCAGATAACGATATAAATAAATGTAATAATTAAAGCTCCAAAAGCTTTTTCCTTCATAATACTATGCGCATGCCATTTCATCAACCATTAAGCAGTGCCAGCGATAAGTTTTGCAGAACGCCCAACGTACTGTAGTTTCTATAAGCTCTGAACTGATCAAATCCCAATTATCTCGGGTGGTGTATCATAATGATGGAACTTATCAAATCCTACTGGACTAGTATCGATCTCACTGTAGTTATACCAGCCATCCATCACCTCCCATTTCTTCCTTACCACGTATGTTCCAATCTTTCATAGCAACTCTGTCAACGTCTGTAATTCCTCCACTTGAATTCCAGACCTTGTCAAATTCTTCATCCTGTGCCACAGCCCAATCTGCTTCCTTCATCGATTTATACTAAAGAAAAGTTAGATCGACACCTAATGGAACACAATATCGCAAAAGTTACTTACTCTTTCCCGATCATCTTCCATTCGTCTATTAATGTGTTCCACAGATATATTATGTGAATTTTTATCTTTTAGACTGTACCATAAGTTAGTCATTTATTGATAGAAATCATAACGAGATCAACTTACCAGTCTTTGTGACGCTCTTCGAGCCATTCCAGACATGAGGGATCAAGATCTTTCCAGCCAAGTATTAAAGATTTGACGTAGCTATAATTTGTCAGCCCACTACTGTTTGATGGCACTACATAGTCGAGAATAGTAGGCATATCGGAAAGCACCAAGTTGTATATATCCGTGCCTTGAAGATTAGACACAAAATGTAACAGATTCAGTTTGTAGTGCAGAGGCCCCTAAAATGATTTGTCGTCAGTTAGCATAGTTGTGTAAAGATAATAAGACTAAAGCTCACCTTCTCTATCTCTTGTAGTATACAGTCATAGAAATCTTCCGTGAACTCTGAATATTTCTTAATGTGATTGACAATAAGGGCTATCGCACCGCTCGATCCATTCAAGCGCTGTAGCATTTTGATAAAAGACTTTCGAGTCTCAAAAGGGTCCATCTTGAGTAAAAGTTGCCAGCGGCGCCAATATTCAATAAGCAAGCTTTTTACCCATAAGGCCAGTCTAGTGAGATAGCTCATCTTTTTGATGGATCCAGTACCTACTGGGTGCAAAGGTCATATCACCCTAACCCTTTATGTTTGGCTGGTCCTTAAAGAACCGTAACAATCAAATAAAAATTTTTCCCAGAAGTTTTAGTACTTTTAATACCATAACATCTTTCATAAAATCTACTAAGTAAAAATGGCTAAGATAAAGGGAAAGGTGAGTTGAATGCCATGATATCTACATTGCGTTTTTACGGGAAACTGGTGACTAACATTTCTGTTATTTTAGGGAGGCAAAGTAAGCTCAAACTAAAGGAAAATTACAATTGTGTGTGGACAAAGGGCTAATAAATTATCTTAGAATCGCCGTAGAGGAAAGAACGAAAACGACTCTATCAAGAGAGAACTTGCAATCAAAGAAGAGGGTCAAGGTAAGTCTTTTGGTTGTTTGAGTGGGGAATTGTCTAACAAAACATTATAGAATATGCTCAAATTACAAAAATGCTGGGTAACGGTCGTGTCGACGCTTCATGTTTCGATGGCGTTCGTCGTCTTGCTCACATTCGTGGTAAAATGAGAAAGAAAGTCTGGATCAACGTCGGTGATATTGTTTTGCTTTCTCTTCGTGATTTCCAAGATGACCAAGCTGATGTGATTGTTAAATACACTGCTGATGAGGCAAGAATGTTGAAACAAATGGGTGAACTGCCTGAAACTGCCAGAATTAACGAAGGTGGTGATCCATATGGACAAGGTTCTGATGAAGAATGCAACTTCGAGTTCGATAACGACGCAGACAGTGAGGAAGAAGAGACATTGGATATTGATGATATTTAAGGGTCTTGTGTTGGATTTCATAATATTACGATCAATAAAAAAGTATTTCGTTCTGAATACGATGTTTCAATTTCTTACAGTAATTCCTTTAGTTCCATGAATATGTTTATTAGATGTATCGCTTTATTGGATGCTATTTTTAATGTAGTTAACTGCCTTTTCCGCTCCATTTTCCGCTCGTTTTGCGATGGAGTTCCATTGAATACCATAAACCCAATTAACACCCTTAATAATTTCGTCATTCCATAAATCCTTCATGGTCTCTGACAAGCTGGATCTGGTATTGTATTCAGAAGTCTTCAGGACTTCAACCTTTGTTTTACCATGGTTATCAATAACAGATTTGGCTTCGCGCAGTTCGGAAGAAATGAATTTGGAGTTCGACCTGAATTCGGATGCTGTTAGATAAGCAAGAGAAGAGGTCGTGAGGATACCTAAGTCTATGTTAGCATTGGAGCGAGCAAAACAAAAGCCTCCACTTACCTCCAAGGAATCCATATAGTCTGCTCATTGTGATGAAATTGTGTAGGTTATAAACGACTGATGACGTTTGATGTGGTGCAGTAATGATGTGGGAGAGGGAATAATATGCGTATATATTATACTGGGTAAATAATGTACTCTTTTCAGAAATTTTTCATAGAATAACCAAAAATTTATTTTCAGCCAATTATACTCATCGACAAAAATCATATAATAGCTGCAATGCCTTACAGAAAGCTCGGAAGGTAAGTTCAGAATCAGAGTAATACTCTGTGTACAAGTGTTAACCGCATCTTTGTGATATAGAACATCAAGCCATCGAAAGTCTTTGCTCAGAAGTTTAGTCACCAACCTGATCAACCATGAAGCTATTGTGACAACCCATGCTAAAGCCAAAGAAGCACAGAGCGCTGCTGAACGTTTAATAACGCTTGCGAAAAAACAGTCGCCTGATCCACGTAAAGCTAGAATCAGAAGTCAGCAATACGTATTTGTATGTGAAAAAACAGGTTTAAAGTGACATCGGGCCGTATACTAATCAATTTTCCAGGAGCACGCAAAGACAGTCCCCAAGTTGTTCAACGAGATCGCTACAAGATACAACACCAGAACCTGCGGTTACACTCGTATTTTGAAGTTGGAACCTCGAATGGGAGATTACTCACCACAGTCGATTCTAGAGCTAGTCGACGGAAAGAGGGAGATGGCATTTAGCTTAACAGCCAGAGCTGTTGCACGATATGAATCTCTTGGTATGGAGTTTGACGAGAAATTGAAAGAACGAATTTTCAAGGTCACCCAATATAAGGAAAACGGCAAAGAAAAGTTTGATGAAGAAGTTGCTTTCATGAAGGAACGATACTTTAAAGATGTTCAACCAATTCCCAACCCACCTAAACCAAAATCAAGAAAAGAACGTGTTGTTAAGTTTGCGAAGAATCCTTTGACGTTGAAGAAGGAAAACGCTGGTCAAGAAACAGATGGAGCATCGCCACAGTAGCTTAATCAATTTATAACAGGTTTCTGTGTTTGTTTGTATATATTTTGATAGTCTAAATCTAGATTTTATGATTTGAAAGCTCTTGCGATCTTCTACAGATGAAATTGATAGGAACAAATTTACATGCTGTCATTGCTATCTAGACTTGAGACAAGAATTAAGCGATTTTTACGGGTATCAGTAGTACCTGGCTTTAGCTAGCTCAAATGAGAGAAGTACTGAATTCTTGACAAATGTTTTAAGAAGAGAAGCAAGTTATTTTTATTAAATCTTTAGCTACCCAGTAAAAAGAGGGCCTCCAGTGAGATTAGAAGCTTCGAAGAAGTTTGTTTACATGTACAGTGTGGGCTCGGCAAGCTAGCAATTCCGGTAGAGCAGTATTGTGGGATCAGGGAATTTCATGTCAACCTGCGCATATTGCTATCTCAATTTGTTCGAACATCGTACAGTCCTGAAGCTTTTCTTTACTATTCAACTACATTGAACATATTATGTATCTAGTGACTTTACTTACTATCACTACAGTCCTCACTGAGATTTCAGCCAAGGATCCCAGTTCATATAACCTCTTTGATATGGGGGTTTCATTAATTGTTATTTTTTGGCGCAATTTTGACCAATATCTATCTGTTTTAGTGGTACTGGTTATGAAGCTTACTCATTGAATCGAATACTAAGGACAATAATTTTCTAAACATCCGAGACCATTTCAATACATCCTTCATAACCAGTTTATTGCCCTATGTAATAGCGTAGAAGCTGACAAGCTATCTACCAGTAATTGCTGTGTCGTTTCAAAGTCGTTCAAATACAGTCACATTTATCATAAAGCTGTTAAGACGCTTAGAGTATAATCGTAAAAACCTATCTGGTCGGAAGGTAGCTTCGATTGTTAAACAATTTTCTAAAGAAGCTAGCTGTTTTCTTCCAGAGTTAAAAAAAAACCAGAGGATAACACAGTTATTCTTCACTGCAGGGTCCAAGATGTCTCCGAGGTTTACGACTGATAACTTGTGCTTTATGTTTTAGGTGCAAGCCATAATTTGGTCATGTGTTTTGGTGACAGTGTAGATGAAATAAAACAAAGGTACTCCCAAAAATTTACATTTTCTGATATCAAACACCTTATTACTGACTGTATACACAATAGAAAAAAATTCAATACACGTCCATTGAACTATTAGGTCTTTGAGTTTCAATAAAAAATGAATCGTATGTACAACTGTACTCTATCTTAAAAGAAGAGTGACTCTCTAACTTGCCGTAGCTTTAGAATCATTGAGCAACAAAAAATCGAAAGGTGAAAACGAGACCGATGACAAGAATAGTGCATCGGACTCTCAAAATACATCCGAGTCAAAGCCTACAAGCACCTTCAACTTTGGAGGTGACAAAAACGCATCGACCTCTACAACCACCTCAAGCGCGTTTGGCTTCGGCAATAATAGTACAACATCTTCTAAGCCTGCTTTTCCACTTGCAAGCAATTCTTCAACACTTGGTAATGCTTTCAGTGGGCTAGGTTCTAATTCTTCAAACAACGCAACTGACAAGCCAGCTTTCTCTTTTAGCGCAGGCGCTTCTACAACACCTTCTTCAGGTACGACCTCATCATTATTCGGATCTTCTACTACTACTACCACAGCACCTGCTTTTGGTTCTTCCACTACTACCACAGCACCCGCCTTTGGATCTTCTAGTACTACCACAGCACCTGCCTTTGGATCTTCTAGTACTACCACAGCACCCGCTTTTGGATCTTCTTCTACTACAAGCAACATCTTTGGGGCAAAGTCAACTGAATCTGAAAAACCAGCTTCTACTTTTTCTTTCAATACGGGTGGAAACGACTCTTCCAAGTCTAACTCTTTGTTTTCCAATAAGGCTGAAAATACCAGTTCTACTTCTGGTAGTTTGTTTGGATCTAAACCAGATGCTTCTAAGGGTACTGGAAGTCTTTTTGGTGCTAAGACCGATTCAGCTACATCTGGAGGTATATTCGGATCAAAAACTAATACATCACAGCCAGCCAGTACTTTGTTTGCAGCTAAGACTGATGATAAAACTAGCACAGCTAGTACAGGATTATTTAACACAGGTTCTACAGACTCTACAAAACCCACGTCTTTGTTTGGAGCAAAAACCGATAATTCTGCTCCTACAACTGGTGGTTTATTTGGAGCCAAATCAGATAATGCAGCTTCTACTTCCGGTGGCTTGTTTGGAGCTAAAAACGATACGCAAAAACCGACAGGAAGCCTTTTCGGTACATCAGCTGAAGGAAAATCAACTCCAACTGCTACCTCAGGCGGGTTGTTCGGCTCTAAAACTGATACTACGAAACCTGCTGGGGGGTTGTTTGGCGCCAAAACAGATAGTTCCACCACAACAGGAGATAATAAAGCTGGTGACAGCCCATTTTCTTTAAAGCCAAAGGCCGATGCCACCACAGAAACTGCAAAGTCATTGGACAGTAACAAATCAACCACTGGAACATCCGCCGGATTGTTTAGTGTGAAACCAACTGAAACAGGTAAATCGGAAGATAAAAAGGATGATGCATCATCAACTGTACCTACATCAACCACTACTACTAAACCTCTCAAATCTATCATTCCAAGCGAACAGGAAACAATCGAGTATTTGAAAAATCGTTCTTTGGAAGATATCATTACTAAGTGGTCAACGGGCTTAGCTAAGAGAACTTCCGAGTTTCAAACCCAGGCAGCTGATATTGCTTCTTGGGACAAGGTATTGACTGAAAACGGTGAACGAATTACACAAATATACACAGATGTCATTATGGCCGAAAGAAAACAATCTGCCATTGAACAAACGTTGGACTACATTACCAGACAGCAAGATGATATCGAAGCTCTGCTCGATTCGTATGAATCCCAAGCTTCGGACTTCCTTTCTGAACTTGCAGGACCAGACGGTCTCCAACCTGTCGACGCAGAACGAGAGAAGAGCTACCGTGCATCAGAAGAACTGAACGAAAAGTTAGATGATCTGGAGCAAAACCTGGCAAACGTTATAAAGGAAATGAACGTTGTTCAAGCTGAATACTCAAATGCAAAGCCTGATGATGCTCTTACTGATATTGTGAAAGTATTAAATTCACACCTTTCAAGTTTACAATGGATTGACACGAATACTGCTGAGTTGCAGAACAAGTTAGACAAGCTTCAACTTGCAGAAACCGCAACTCAAGAACAATTGGGCCCATCCAACAGATTCTTTGGACCTCGATCCTAAGATGTTTGTTGGAGTAAATCTTGATGTATCTAGATTTTATATGCAGAAGAGAAGCTAGTAAAATACGATCATGTCTATTTGAATATCTAATACTAAATTGGCTGAAATAAAATTTCCTACAACAAATACTTAACTTATACGATTAACTCATTCTAGTTAGTGAATCTATTGCGCATAAAACTGTTGATTGAAGTGTTGATATACCCATGTTGTAGACATGGGATATATATTGTATTTGTCTTAGGGGCATCAATACCATTAGCTAGGTTCTTTTACTAATAACGTTCTAGAGTCACAGATATGTTGATTACATAGGCTATATTTATTTATTGTAAACATTATTGGTGGATGGTTAGAGTTTTCGCGTATATTCCACATTCTTGTAGATAAATTTAGATGGCTTTTGGCGAACTATCATCACTATACGTGGTACCATAAGGAGTTGACTGCCAAGTCGTTGATGCTTTTAAATCCATTCCAGTGTTTCCCCTAGTTTCCTTAAGGTTACTCCAGGTGATCTTGAATATCAGTATCTCACCAACAGCCGCATTCGTATTCTAACAACTGACACACAAAGAGATTCACAAAACGTTATTAAATTCACAATAAATTAAAAATAAAAAAATTAAATTAGCTATCAAATTAGGAATATTTATAAATATGTATAGGAAAAGAAGGATTTAAAGATTATTACAGTGTAAGTAAACGGTTTCTGTATATCAACCAAAAAGAAAAAATTAGGATATCAATAAATATAAGTTTCTAGTGAGTTAGAAAAGAAAGAGTGTTGGCTTAGAGGAAGTAAGCAACGACGGCGACAAGACCAGCGAAAGCACCAGAAGCTCCGACAGCAGCAGCACCACCTTGAGGCAAGGTGGATTCGTGTCCAGTGGGTTTCACGGGACCGGCGGTTCCGTTAGTGGGCTGGGGAACGGGTGTAATGAATGGTTGGCCACTGGTGATGGGGCAGGTTGTCACGGTGACGGTGGTGTGAGTGGTGGTTCTTGTGCAAGGACAGTCAGTGATAGTGACGGTACCGGGCTCGGTGACGACGATGGTCTTGTTGTTTTCAACGATAGTGGTGGGTTCAGGGCAGTAAGTGACGTACTCTGAGACAACTGCAGTGCTGGTGACTTCAACGGACATGGTGACGACAGTGCTGTTGGCGAAGCCAGAAGCGACAGCAGAAGAAGCGAAGAGAGCGAGAGTGGGGGCCTTGAATTGCATTTTTGGTCTGGTAAGTGTTGTACTACTGCTGAAAAGTGCTAGGACTGTATGATAGTTGTAATTTATAAAGAAGAAGAAAAAAAAGATTAGAAAAATCAAGACCTTCAAAGAGTATTTATACATATCCGAGAAGGATTTTTGTGTTTATGGATGTTATATCCAGCCCTGTGAATAATTTTTGTGAAATGTTCAACACCGTACAAGAACAAGCACAACTTTGTGAGTCAAAATTTCTTTTTGTTTTACTGCGCACAAAAAACTTTTGAATTTTAAGTTAAAGTTTAAAGTTTATTTTTTTTTCTTTTCTTTCTTTCTTACTTTCTTCCTTTCTCTTTTTCTTTCTTTCTTTTGAGCAAGAGTGGTAGGTAAAATGAAGATGATCTTTTCTTTCCCACCGGGCTCTGAATCTTCTGCTGCGACTTTGTATAATTTCCGAGAGATATTGAGTTTGCATTCTATCATGTCCTAGAACGTATCTTAGAAGAAGAAAAAAGGGTCAATAATTAAATAAATAAAAGAAGAAAAAAAAGAAAAAAACTTTGAGAGATATGCACAGTGAACAATGCGAAAATTCTTTGTCCGCTAAAAAATGCCACACTCTCAGTTTAAACTGAGCTATTAGCTCAATAGCAGCAGATGAACTCGTATCTACTATCTAGACTAGATAACGCGACTGAACAAACCCACCTGAGAAAAAGTGGTTCAGGAGTCCTTTGATTAGTATCTATGTGAAATACCTTCCAGATAGAGGGTTTAATTTACTCTGAGCGTCCTGTTGCCGTGTAGCATTTATTGACGTCATGAAGCTACTGGTTCAGAAAGGTTTTTCTTCAATAGCCAAAAGCCAAAAGCCAACAGCCAACACCCAAGAACATTGAACATCAGCCTATTCATTCTACTTATCCAAAAATACCCGGTGCGTGCCGTGAAGGGCATATCTTTCAATACAAAAGTAAATGAATTCAAGACATTACTCAACTTTTTTTTTTGGGTACAGACGGTTGATGCTGGGATTTTTTGAGTTTTTTTTTTTTCTTTCTAGGTAGAGAGAATGTACAACCCCGTTCTTGAACTTTACACTTCACCCTTTATCAGCAGGGTCTTTATTTAGATAAAAAAAAAGTGTAGCTTTTTTTTTTTTTTTTTTTTTTTTTTTTTTTTTTTTCTTGCAACCGCCGTCAACGAGCGAGCGCAATTTGTGCTGCTCCAGTCAGTCGAAAGAAAAATTTTTCAAAGAAGGTTTGAACTAAAACAAAATAAAAATAACGCTAGTGACAATGCGGAAAACATGGTGGCATTTGTTATGAGCGGACACACTCAGCCAGCGGTGCAAGGGGAGAACACACAATGTCTCATACATTTGCCGACGCTTTGCACAAGCCTCTGCACAGTTCTCCCGGTAAAATGAAACGCTCTGTTCGTTCAAAATCAGTTTAATGTCTTATGCCAAATATTTACGGCCTAACTATAAATTAATGTTTGTAGCATTAAATTTGATAAAAATAGATTCCATATTTAAGGCCCAAAATTAATAAGGATTAAACATACTTTAATACTTTTTTTTTTCTATCTTGTTTCATTCACATTTTCGATAAAAGTTCTATCATTTCCATGTGCTTATGTTTGTTTGTTCCTTCCAAAAATTCTTTTTATTCGATCAATTTTTCATCAATTTCTTTAAAACAATATGAAAACGTTCTATTATAATATTATCTACAGATGCAGTGGCTCAATGGTAGAGCATTGGATTCCAAACCCAAAGGCTGCAGGTTCGATTCCTGTCTGTGTCAATCTGTACTTTTTTATCACTACAGGAGTTTTGACAGGTCGACTTTGTCGTTGAGGAGATGGGGAATGCAGCAGCATCAGCATATTGGTTGAGCTCCTTCTGCTTTGGATAGCGGAGGATGACATTCAGAAAATGGGGCCTGCATGGAAATCGTTTTTTTGGATAAGTCAAACTTTATTTTATTTTCTATGACCAAAATGTAAAAATCATCCTTTGTCTAGTTCTACTAAAATCAAAAAAAAAAAAAAATCCCCTGCTGGACAAGAACATGTCTTTATAGTAGCTACCGTTTAATTAACAGCCATTTAGAGGCTTGAGCAGTAGTTTCCAAGCTTGGCCACTCCATTATATATTAAGTTCGTCGTAACTTTGAGTTCCCAAAACAAGTTATTTCTACCTTTTTTTAGGCATATTCAGTTCTGTTTCTGGGTTTCTAGGGCCCTCCTTCAGCCAACCGTATTACTAACGCTATCGGCCGATTTGGTATTCATATTGCTCCATTAACGTAGACGAAAGTTTGGGGAGTTTAGAGAATAATGGCCTGTGCGTCTCGGAAATGGGCGGAGGACAAACTTTGTGTACAAAATAGTTTTCTTATTTTTATTTTTTTACTTTTTACTTCTAGCCACCATCCAGCCACTAAATTTACTTATTCTCTTCTACAATATTCGTAGTGATTATATTTAGACATGTGAGACAATGAAGATTCATCCCATGGTTGTTAGTAATTTGATATATATACCCGTGCACTGTATTCAACAGTCAAATGTCAAACTGGTGAGCAAAATCAAGTGCAGCCTCAGTTACATGCGCAACCGTTTTCAGTTTTGGCGTAGCTTTACCTCTTGAGATCAACATGGCCCCATGGCTGCTGAAGAAGTTGTATTCAGTCTATTTCGGAAAGTTGAACAAAATGTGGTACATGTCTCATTTTGATAACCTTGGTTGCTTGACCTCCTCGCGCTTAGTTAGCTAACTTTTTTTTTACTTTTTTTTTCTCTTCAGGGTTCAGTGCCAATCGATGCTCATTTATACCCGAGTTAGGCTTCCGAAGCGTATAGAGATCACGCTATCGTATAATCAAAAATCATTTAGAACAAAAACGCACACTAGTAGCCTTTTCAAAAGGTATACTGTACGGTATGTACTGGGGCCAAACTAGTCATCACTGGTCTATTTTTATCACACTCGACTAACTGTTCCTTTTCTGGGAGAATTTGCCTTTCAATTTGGGATGCAGCGAACGTGTGAAACCCTGCGAAGCGATTGTTTGTTAACTTAAGGGTGGTGGTGGTGGTAAGATACTGTATTACAACAAGTATGACACAAACGAATATGAATTGCTCATGAAGCATTAATGTTTCAGGACATGATCTTTTTTATTTTTACAAGGCCCCCATTATCATCGGTACCGTTTTTACATGAATCTGATAGTGTAGTGCAAATATTGTCAACTGCTAACCGACCCACAATCACTTGGTTTATTGTGTGTAGAGTTAGGCAGTGTATATACCAAATTTATTTGACAAAGGATATTCGAAAATAATGGCTGGGCTTGAAAGTCAATGTTGTAACGAGCTTTGTGTATTGATTAAAGAAAAAGTTATACTGTGCTCTAAAGCAGTCAAAATCTTTCAAAATAAATCTATATTTTTAGTATCACCAAAATTGTTTTTATAATCTATCGGCCTCATGGTCATGGTTGCGCACAACTGAGGTTGCCTGATATGAATGATAGTAAGTGATATTCAAAGCGCATCAGAAAGGCTCAAAGTAACAGTTTAGAACAATAGTGCGACTTGAGATCGCTGGACAAGTGAACGACAATAAGGGGTTTGAAATATCAAATTAATGTAATCTAAACTTATTTGTTCTATCTGGTTTAGTAATGCTGTTTATGCTGTAGGTTATTTTGGACATACTGTAGGCCCTGGTGTGAGTTCCTCGTCAAAATTCGATGTTATATTGTTCAACTAGTCTAGAGAGAATCCATTACGGTTACAAGCTAGTCGCTAGTACACAAAGTCTTACTGAATACAAGACTAAGTAGAAACGCTACAGACGTTAATCAATGTTATATGCTTATTTGCATTTCACTACGGTTGTTACATATCAGACTTCTATCGATGATATACCTTGAATCAGCATAAGCCAAAAGAAAGTGACTATAATAAATGACTTCATGAAACTTTCGCATTTTTCATACAGATCTATTAAAAATTTTCTCGAAAAATTACTTATCCAGGACTGAATTTTTAATTGTTCCATATTATGTGATGACAAAAGTAAATTTACATACTCTACGAGATTTTTTCTGTAGATTAACATTTTTCTTACTGTATCTAGTTCACAATACAAGGCACTTCTTATGTTTGTACATCGAAAGAATATTGATACCACCGTATGATTACTGTATTTAGATTTCGCAAAAAAACTAATTCCAGAAAATTAGATCCATTTACAGGAAGAAGATTTTTAACAGTGTTTCGTTCCAACGCTAAAATATGTACCGAATGCAGACAACTAGCAAAAGTATATAACAACTATCAGAGACTAAATCAGACGCTACATTAAATGCCTTTTAATTGATTCAATGTATCTCGTTTCCTTGGTGTGTTTGAAAATGGTACATCTAGATTAAAGATTTGATTGTTTGTGCTACCGATTAACATGCTTTTCTTGGGCAATAAAAGACTATACATACTTAGGCTGAAACTTCGAACATATTCTAGCGGATCAGGGTACTTAGAGTACTGTGTTGTATCTCAAAATGTTTTTAGAAAAGTATCGTTAACTTGTGAAAAAACTTTTCAATTCCATTACCAAGATATTATAATATAGGGGCAAAAACATGTGGGCATTAATCAATTTTCGTAGTGTGAATTATTTGATATCTGCTAACCTCAGTGAAAACAACCTGGGAAGTATAAAAGGTCTATTTTAAACCAACATAGGAAAGCAGTGAACTATACATGAATGCTCATGTGTCACTACGTCTACATGTAGAAAACGTCATCTAGAGGTTGGTAGTACACGTACTGTACGCATGCAATGGGTAAGTTTAAGGAGGCTCGAATTGTTCATAGATCCCAAAAATTGATTTGTTATAAACAATTCTGAAAATTATCAACATAATTCGCTATACTCAAGATTTGACTAATGCCATCTACCAAAATGATAAGACGCATATTCAACTGAGATTGAGTAGTTACAACCAATCAAATCAAGGTAGATAATTAACTGATCTTAATCTGCAGTGACCACAAACTCACTAAAGCATTACAATTATATCTACTTTTCTTTTCTTTAGAGTAAACTACTTTGTTTGCCAAATTTTTCTAGAATATAAAGGCTGTTAGAGTGATTATCCGGACTCACGGTTTTAATCGGGCTCTTGGCTACTAAGACCAAAAAAATACAGTTATCCATTAAATTTAAAATAGAATTCTCTATCCCTCATACCGGATAGATATTAGCTTTTGAAATGAGTGTAAAATCCAATTGAACAATACTCGCTTATCATTCTATCTTCAAAAAATAAATTTACATTGTCTTCTTGATGAAATGCAAATAACTTTTTTGCATATGGACATTTTGTTAACAATAAAACATCATATTGTTGACGAGCTTTAAATTTAGTATTGTCGTACTAGTGGCGCTACTTTTGAACGATAGTAGCCTAGTAGGACGGGCCCTGAAAACTGCTGGACTGTCCAGGGGTATTTTCTTATTTTTAACCCCTTCTTTGGCGCTGTTGTTACTAGAGATGCTTGAGATGGTGGCCGAAAAGTAAGTCTCGCTTTCTCCTAGACGCACAGTAGATGCCAATTCTCAACAGACATTTGTTTCACTTGTATCTACGAAACTATAATATCCACAACTTGGAATTTTATTCAGGCGCCTAATCAAACATCGACAGCTTATCTTTTGATTGATGGAAATAAGTGATGTGACTACAAAACGTTTGGAAATTCGCTATGCGGTAAGGTAGTTTCTAGTAGAAGCTAGAGAACTTTTGGTGGTGACTTAGTGAATACTTGTACTTCTGGTTACTGTAAAATCATTTTGTAAATCATTCATAATAGTTAGAAAACTATTCTCTAAGCCTTAGTGCAACTCATTTGTGGCAATATAGTTTCTGATATAGCAATACGTATTTTTAACAAATCAGGTGTGATAGCAAAGCCTGTAATGTCTTTATCAAAAGAATTTGAAAAGGTAACACAGAAGCTGCTGATTGGGCTGGTACCAATCAAGGTCTTTCAAGCGGCTGATCACCACACATACAGAGAGAGCGATTCTACAATAGCAGCTAATTAAAGAATCAGAAAACGATTGGTATTCATTATATTTTATTTAAAAGGTAGGTAATATCATGTCATGATGCTTTTAAAATAACTGTTGACTCTTCTACGGAAATGTGATTCTTTATATAAATTATCACTAGATCCTAAAAGTCATTTTACATAAACAATACAATATTATAAAAAGCAATAAATAACAAATTACACTAGTTGAAAGTCACAGTATGACAATATATAACTTCAGAGATTATTGAACGTTCAAAAACACATCAATATGCCCTTTCCAGGTTTTGTACATTTAGAAAAAGAAAGAAAAGCGTCTTTGATAGGAGTGATATAGCTTCTCTTTAATTCACTGAAACCAAAGCTATTGACTAGATTTTGTAAAACTGTTGTCAAATGGCTGTATTACATGCTCAATTTTATGTCCTACCATGGAATACCGGCCAACAAGTGAAAGCAAAACTTTTACAATGATTTCATTTTTCACTGCGATAGTATAAACTTTTAAAATCTTACCGAACAGATATCTGTAAGTAAATAGCAATTACTTTTTAGAAGGAATCAGAAATATTTTTTGGAAAGTGTGCCTGAAAATCATGATACTCCAACCAGCGAAAACTAGCGTTTTCAAATCAAAAAGCTTTTTGTTCTGATTTTACAAAATCTTATCTCCCTGATGTTACTCTTATGTTATTGAATGAATAGATAGTACAGGTATATAAAATCTGGTCTACAGCACGTACAATATACATGAGATTTTTTGGCTCCCCTATATCTTTTTACCAATGCCAAAAGGAGAGTGTTAATTACTTTACGATAATACGAAAACAGTTAAGTGTGATATTGTGGAGACCAGTTATTATAAAAAACATCAATGTCTTGAAAAGCTGGACAGCTAAACAGTTCAAAATATTCAAATACTTTGTTTTTCAATGGTACGTTTAGAAGCTGCTGAGTCTGTAATTTTAAATCTCCAGTTAGCAAATTTAGATAGAGCCTTTTGTGGTTGACTTCTTTCAGCAAATCCAATTGGATCTTTTGCTGTTATTCATGTTGTGGTGCAAATTAATAAACTATGAAAGTAAGCGAAGACATCTGATAACATATCCTTGGAGTTTGATTATCTAAAATTAATTACAGTCGCTTTTAACTTACATTGCTTCTCTCTCGATTGTGGCTCAATATAGAAGCTGTCAAGCTGTCAAGCTGTCTAACTATCGTCTACGATATTGACGTCTTAAAGAATAACTTGAGCTCACGAGGCTTAGATACCATAATTACAGTGAAACATCAACATTTCACTATTTGGATGAATTGACGCCAGTCCATAAATAAAAAAAAGTGACTAACTTCATTTCTGATTTTAATTACAATAGAGTAACGTGGTTTACACCTCCTTGAGCGCTAGTTTAGTTTCAAAGCAGTGAGAACGATTATAGACTAGATGAAATATTTTTAAATATATTTATAAAAAATATTTGAATAAAGTGTGTTATATGCCAATAAATGCTAAAAGTGAAAGGTGAACGTTAGACATAGTTATGATGATGGTAGTAATAAAAGCAAAAATGCTTTATACACTTTGCTATAATCAGAGCACACTTTCACAGTGTTCTACTTCAAGCTGCTTCTTCTTCAACTTTAAACTGGTTCGCACCTTTTCAATCGTTGCTACCGGTGATATATCGTCTGTCGTGTTCATCATCCACGAAAACTCGCTCTCAACAAGTTTCGTTCTTTCCGGCACTACAAATCCTTTCGAGTCACTTTTCGTCAACGGTTGATTGGCACCGGTAGTTTCGAAAACCACAGAATCTGATATTTTCACAATTGGAATCAGTTTGGGCGTGACTGGCTCTATGAATGGTTCTTCCAAAGTGTTTTCTTCTTTGGTGCCAGTGCTACTGCTCTTCGGTTGTATAGTATGAATAATCTTTTCAAGATCCCAACCCTCATTCACTATCGTTCGGACCCTGGCCAACCAGGATTCACCTGATATCGGTATTTCTTGCTCCTTTTCGGATTTTTCCTGTAGATTTTTTCTCAGTAATTCTGCCGCTACCACATATCCGATGCCTTCACTCCATCCTTTATTCAGAATTGAGTCCAGGACCTCTATTTCACCACCTTTCACAATCCCTTCTCGGATCTTAATAAACCTCACTACACAAATGTATTTCATGAGTTCTAGTAAATCAATTTCGCTGATAAATAACGCATTCCACAGTTTCAACATTTCTTCAAACTCAAATTCACGTCCGAATATCAGTCTAATCCATTTTATTGCCCAGATTTGCGGTTCCACAGTTTTGTTTAAAACCTCGTACACATCTGGATCTGCTATTCGGAGAATTTCTGAAATCTGCGTAGATAGTTTGGATATGCCGTCTGAAAAGTATATTAATCGGATTTTGCGCATCAACGACTCAAAAATAATGTATGAATCAATCGTAGTATATTTTAAGCTGAAAGTGTCAGATTCGTTATTAGCGTCGTTATGAACAGCATAAAGAATAGCACCGGCGAGTTCGTGCATGCCTTGCCTGTAACTGACTTCTGGATCTTGTCTTGCGTATAGTATTAGAATTGATGCAAGTTCGTTCTGGACACTCTCTGACCGAAAGAATGAAAGATCGGGATATGTCCTGTCAACATCCTTAGCAATTGCGTCCATCAGTTCCTGATCACGCAGCGGGTCGTCAAACGCAACATTTTGATCTATCAGTTTTTCATACTTCAACCTCGCTGTTGCCAGAGCCTCTTCATATTTTGTACTTTTGAAAACAAGAAAGATCTAAGCAAACAAATAAAAGTCAACAACAAGACTTTCCAACAACATGAAGAAACTGCTCAACTTACTTTCCATATCAACGACCTAGGTATATTTAGCGTGTTTCCTTTCTTTAGATCATCTCTAAGAGATTCTATATCTTCGTACTTTTTCTCCAAGTCCTTCGAACTAAAACTATTAGAATCCATGATCGCTGAATACAATATGCTATTTTTTTCAAGCGAGAATTGTCCAAATACATCCAACTTCTTTTGCAAGAGTAAATAATGCGTGGCTTTTGCCCTAACCTCCTGTTGCTAGATGTATGCTGGTGTTGACAATTTGGCGACTGGGGCAAATACAGCGTCAAAATTTCAGAATGTGGGGGTAGGATAAACATCATGAAACGGAGATTTCCGTATTTTTATATTTGCTTGATGTTCATGTGGGTGTGTCTTAAGCCAGATGGTTAAGTTTCAGCGCTCAAGTACTAGTTTTGGAGCTGCTTCACTGATCACCAATCCCCTCCCCCTCGGTATGGAAACATCTGATAACTATAGGCAGTTTGGTAATTAGTGAACTTATAGTACATTTAGCAGCCAACTGCACATGGATATGCATTTAAAGTAGGATGATAAGCCGTGCTTACAACGGTAAGTCACCGTGATTGATAGTGTCCGTAATTTGGTGCTTTGAATTTTGGTTAAATGTCTATGAAGAATTCAATCAGCGTAATCCCCAAGCTCTATTTATGGATGTAAAAAGGCATCTGTTCTGGTCTAATGGAGTAAACATAATTTTGGTTCAGTGGACTGCAATTTCGATAGAGGAATAGTTTTGTTTGAATATACCAAAGCTTTGCATGATGCATAAATGAATATTTGTGATAGCAAATCCCCACATCATCCTGTGAGGTGCAATCATACAGTATACAGTCAAACCCAAACATAAGCATGGCTAATTTTTGAGAAAAAATATGCTTAACTGGTGAATATGCTTTTAAAGATTGAGGATTGGGATATATTTACTATACACACAAAAATTTCAAAATGTCCAAAAAATGCTAAACCAGTAGAATATGCTTGCAAATATCAATGCTTATGTTTGGGTTTGACTGTAGTGTGGTGAGATCCCCAAGTGCATATTTATTCTCTTAAGTTATATCGATACATACGGATCAAATACAGTAGTTACATCTAGATGTTGGTATGAGGTAGGACTCTAACTTGCCTTTTCTCTTATTGATTCCTTTAGGTAGATGATATAATATAAAGGAAAGAGACGTTAAGCGCTTTTATGCCAATAACCGCGTTCAATAACCCCATCAATTTATTCATTATATTCATTTCATGTACAGTAAATCAAACCTATCTAGAAATCTCTTTATGGGTTAATTGAAAACTCTCTAAAGATGAAAAAATATAATCTGTGAGATATTTGGCCATACTTGGACTGAGCACCAGAAGAAGGTTGTTTCTGAAGTTCACTGATGGAACGCAGTGTAAGCTGATTCACCCCAAGCAAAAATGTTTTTAGAATCTAAGATAACTGCCCTTTAACGTAATTATCAGGTTTCCTGGCTATCTTCTACTAGTCCAAGAATTATCAAAACCAGAAAACTTACCAAAAGAACTGATTGAAACTTCAATATATATATATGCAATAAGTTAGATGTTTACGGAGCAGACAATCGTTTCTACAGTAAAATATGAGCCGTTCTGTCCCACCTTCAAGATCTGTCCAATAGTTACTAAAATATACTGTAGTATATAGTTTCCAAAAGTTGATTGCTCCTGTCATATACTGAGCGCAATTCGTTGTCTCTGACGACTCACAATAACAGTATTGATTTAACGTATAGCACATTTTCAAGACTCTGAGAAAACTCACTGTTGTAACCTTTTCAATGTTTAGCCTGGGCTATATTTAAAGTGCTTATACCCGCACTCTTGAGAACAAATGCTACAGCGGCAAAACATTGCTAAGGGAAATTATATATTTGTGTTATATTAACTTTGATAGTGCCCCAGAGAAAATGGGTTACAAATATCTATACTGGTAAGCCGTAATATACTGAAAAACAACTTGCACGGGCTTGAACAGTATACACTTCTTATCAGCTCTGCTTAAGCAAATGGTATGAGATGTTTGTTGAGTATTTAGAAATATAACTGCACCGAAGTTATAACACCCCTCCTCAGCCTTCCTCAACTTATTAATATATTCAACTCACGACCACTCAGAAGCTAAATTGTACAGTACCAAGTTTAATATCTACATGGGATATAAAGGAAAACTATTGATATATTATTATAAGATTTTTGGCAGAATGTGAAAGTCCCAGTGAAGTTATCTTTACATGGTCATACCGGTATTTCTACTAGTCAAGTTGTGAATTTGGCGAAAGCGGTATTTCAGTATAGATTTATAAGCTGATGAATATATATATATATATGCAAGTTTCATATGGATATACTTGATGTGAGGAAAACCCTTATGTCACTGAAAGCTAGGAGAGTTGTTGTTGAAATGTATTGAAAAACAAGTGATACGACTGCTGAAACGATTAACGTTCTTTGAGAGATATGCTTGCCAAAGCAAAGGCAATTGCTCGATGAGACATCAAAGATTCTAATTTGGGTCAGCAATCCATTTATTCCCTAATAAATATCGATACAGCTATATAAGTTGAGTCATAGTATGGCATCATAGGAGACAAAAAGGATTATTTGTAGTATTTGTCCTGAATCAAGTAATGAACTCAACTGCACAGGTTTGTTGGACAGAATAACTTTCAGAATAATATCCAGGAAAAGATTCTTTTTATAATGAGCAGAATAAAGAGTAAAATTGTTTCAATATGTCCCTAATGGTGGTTTGTAGCAGTACCAGCCACTGCAGAACTGGGTTATACAAATAGGTGTAATCTGAACTGTCAACTTCAAAACCATCAACCCTCGAAACGACATCACAGGATGCCTAAAAGTTTTTATGAATATTGGACTCGTGCTATACGAAAATAGATTTCCAAAATTTATTTGATGCAATATGTTGGATATATCTAACTATACTAATTGTATAGCTCGCCACCTAGGTAATTAATTAAAAATAAAGGGGGTGATAGACTGGAATACCAAAACCTACTACGTTGCACAATGACTTAAAATTTGCAAGCACTAGCAATATAGTTTTTTGAACTGTGTTGCGTATAAAAGATTTTAAGCTACCATTGAGCTCATACTAAACTTGATATCACCGATCTTTGAACACAGAAACTCGTTAATCTTTTGTTTGGCAACACCTAGATACGGGGTCTGAACAGTTCCTTGGGTCTAATGCTAATTTGGTGCCTTCTTGCAACCGTTAAACTTATAAAAATATAACTAATAATAAAAACTAAAGTGCTCTATGCTATGGGCTGTGCGTGATTTGGGACTATCCTTTCATAACTAACTTATTATAATGCTACTGGTGTTGAGAAAGTTGAAAACGGGACTTTGCAAGACATCTTGATAAGATTAGGAGTAGGCGTGTATTCTCAGAACACATCTAGAATAGCTAGCTACGCAGCTGCGTTCGGTTGCACATGCTAGATGGCCACAAATACTTGGTGAATTCTTTAAATGTCTACTAAAAATGATTGAACGTATACGTTTGACATATCTCAACGGTCATTGGACTGGCGTCGTTCATATTATACTGAGCGTTGACACTCCCTAACCCCCCCAAATAAATTCGAAATAATGCTTGGTACGTGTACAATGCGCATGACATTGTACAGAATAATTTTGCTTTTGTGTCAACGAAAAAAAAAGCGCACAATATGGTAGATTGGCTGGTTAATGTTACAGTTACTAAACTTAACCTGGGTTCGTTCTGGAAAATAAATTGAGCCTTTTACAATCTTCTTCTTGTCGAGTTATTCTACGCAACTAATAAAACACCTTATAACGTTCAGAGTATCCGATAACAAGTTTATATAATATGAGCTTTCAAGGACAGTCATTATCAACGTCTTCGCCCGAGGGGTCGTCATCTAATATTATCGGTATGCTACCTGCAGGCTTAAGATCTTCGATTTTCTAGTGTATTAAACTTCTGTGCTAACTCCTTTCCTAGAACCATTCGAAACTAGTATCCTCAGATTGAAATTGATCCAAGCTTTGAAAGATGGAGATATAAAGGAACTAGATATACTTATTGAAAAAAACAAACAACTGCCAACGCCTTTGCCTATTCTTCATCTAGCTGCCCAGGTTGCGCCTATCGACACTTTCAAATATCTAGTCAATAACCCAGGCATAAATACTTCTGTCGAACTAAAAACATACAGTCCCGACACTCCTGTACAAGTTGCCGCAAAATATGGAAGGTCCGACTTGGTCATGTATCTTCTGACGCTGGATGACGTGGATGACGAAGGTATTGTTGAAGTTGCAAAAACGCCAGAATTAGCCGAAGCAATCCAAGTTGTCCGTGCAAAATATATCGAACAAGTGAATGCTAAAGCAAAGGAATTCTTTGAGACAAACAACATCCATGAACTACAACAGCTGTTTGCATCCGAAAAAGCCAGAAGGGCAATTGATATTAATGGCCCTGCAAATGAATCTTATCTTTTCAAATTTGCCAAAGAACGAAATGTCGAAATGGTGAAATTCATTTTAAGCAATGGAGGTGATCCTTTCAGACGAAATTCTCGAGGTATACTGCCAATGGACGCAACAAAAGATGAAACAATACGAAGACTGATCAAAGAAGCTACGGCTCGAACTCAGGTCACTAGTGAAGTAAAACAAGATTCGAAACCTCCTCAAATGAAAGGATTCTTAAAAAAATGGACCAACTTTCGGAGTGGTTACAAGTTGAGATGGTTTGTATTAGAAAACGGTATTCTTAGCTACTACAAAAGTCAGGACGATACAGCTAGTGCAAGTAGGGGGTTAATAAATATGAAGCAAGCAAAAGTGAAGCCAAGAAAAAACGAAAAGTTGCAGTTTGAAGTTATAGCCCATGGTTCAACAAAGTTCAATTTGAAGGCTAACCATCCTATCGAAGCTACAAGGTGGGTGAATGCTTTAAACGAATCAATCGAATGGGCAAAAAGAACGAATTCGGGAGCGAGACCAACCAATGATCTACTTTCTAGACATCCTTCTAGGTTCAGCGCAATATCTGCCAGTTCTGGATTAACTCCCACTGGCTACGGAAGTAACATGGAAGATCCAGAATCTGGGTCCGAGTCCATGAGCGCTGTAAGTAAGATTGTAGCTTTGAATGATGACTACAAATCGCAAATTGAAGAAGATGAAGAAGATTATGATGATGACGTCAATACTCCTCCACGCTTAGACGAAACTCGTGAAAAAACAATAGCCGTTGGATTGCAAGGTATAGAACAAACTGTTATTTCTATGCAAAAAGTTACCGATATGAATCCGACTGAGCTCAAAGAAGGATTGTCTGTCCTAAATACAGCTATCAAGGATGTTAGGGCTCAATTCACGCTCTATACCCATGAAATCACTGAAAGAGATGAGTTTTACAAACATCAAATCGAAAGGTCTGAAGAAATTCAAAGATTATGGAGTAACAGCATTAGAGAGTTGGAGGAAGAAAAGGAGAAAGTGGAAGGGAACCTTGAAAAGGTACTTCTTCAACGCAAGAAAACCAACAAAATATTACGAGAGCTTGACAAAATTGATAAGGGTAAAGAAAGTCCTGCTGTGGTTGATGTTGATACTCTTAAGCAGAAAATTAAGCAAGAAATAGAACTTGATGATGATGATGACGATGACGACGAATTTTTTGATGCAGTGACAAACGAACCTTCGCCAACTGTCGCGGAGCCTATCGAAACTCCAGTCATCAATATAGTTCCTGTAACTGAAGGAAAAGGTGCGTCCGTTGTGGCAGCGCCAGTTCCAGTTGCAGTGCCACCTGTAGCTGTTGCTTCTCAGATCAATGTCCAAAAGAAAGACATACAAGTAACCAGACATGTTGTTCAAGACGAAAAGATAAGTGTGAAAGCTGCTGAACCTGAGGTTGAAGGAGGTCATGATCAATATCTAACCCGCTTGCAAGAGGCCAAATTGGAAGTTATCAAAAACGATGAATCTTTCAAAGGCTATGAAGATCCGCCTCGTACTAAACTGTCCATGGATGCTGATGATCGTCCTAAAATCAGTCTTTGGAGTGTTCTTAGAAGTTTGATCGGAAAGGATATGACTAGGATGACGTTGCCCGTTTCTTTCAACGAATGTACCAATCTTTTGATGAGATCAGCCGAAGATTTGGAATACACTGATCTCTTGGACAAGGCGGCCAGTTACCCAACGGATCCTGCGCTCCGGATGGTGTACATTGCTGCATTTGCGGCAAGTTCATACTCGTCAACTATAGCGCGTGTGGCCAAACCTTTCAATCCTTTGCTGGGTGAAACTTTTGAGTATGCCAGGCCTGACAAAGGATACCGAATGGTGAGTGAGCAAGTTAGTCACCATCCTCCTATTGGAGCAATGATGGCTGAATCAGCAAAATGGGACTTTTATGGTGCGTCAAACGTGAATAGCAAGTTTAACGGTAGAACGTTTGAAATTAACCCGCTTGGTAAATGGACAATTGTGGTTCGACCAGATTTCACCGAGGAGAAAGGAGGAGTTGAAGAAGAAGTTTACACATTTGGTAAGGTTACAAGTTCAGTTGTGGGTATTATTACAGGAAATCCAGTCGTAGATAACCACGGTAAAATGGAGATTGTTAATGAAACGTTGAAATACAGATGCGAGATGGATTTCAAGCAGAGAAACTGGAGTGGATCTAATGCTTATGAGGTAAAGGGGACAGTTTATGATCCCAACGGAAACGGGATCTGGCATATTTTTGGGAAATGGGACTCAATTTTATCAGCTAAAAAAATTGAAGGATCGGAACAAATGGTGGTTTGGAAAGTTCATCCAAGGCCAAGACTGCCGTTTAACCTCACACCATTTGCAATCACTTTTAACGCTTTGCCGGAAAGACTAAAGGCGTATTTGGCTCCTACAGATACAAGATACAGACCTGACCAAAGAGCCATGGAAGAAGGTCAGTACGATTTGGCTGCGGACGAAAAGAGTAGGCTTGAACAGAAACAGAGAATGGTTCGAAAGGAAAGGGAAAAACTTTGCGAAGAATACAAACCTAAGTGGTTTGAAATGAAGAATGGTAATTGGGTGTATAACGGAAAGTACTGGAAACTGAGAAAGGAACATGAGCTGGATAAGGTCAGCTATGATATTTATTGAAAAATTAGCATACAATAATGTAACTTGTATTTTCTGAATTGGGATGCGTGTTTTGTGAATTGCAATGTATACTGTATGTTATATTCAGTGCTTTCCTTGTATTGCGAAGAGTATGTGGAGGTAGTTGTAGGTTCACTGAAGGGAAGAATAGCGTGCTACTCCCGTATCCATATCCAGATCCATATCAGTATCAATAAGGACTTATCAATAAGTGATAAAAGGTTGATAGTGAAAGATGTCTGAATTTTATCTCATAAAGAAAGTTTTTAGTGCGTAATACAAGATGCCACACTGCTTTGTTTTTTTTATTTTTTAGTTTTGTGTGTCTTACCGTTTTAACGCATATGGTACGATATGTTGCCTGGTCAACCAGCAGGTCTGCAGCAACGGAAAAACTCCATTTAACCACTGAATATTCTGAGTCATGTTGAGCTGTGCTGAGATCAAGCTAAGAGTGCACTGTTTATTGCTGTTGGTCTTTAGTCGTTGGTCGTTGTTCAGGAGAATTTTGTTGGCGTCCGTTTCGTCATAACAATATATACGGTACAGAGAATGGCTCTGATTGACGCACCACTCTGTATGTATGTATCTGCGAAACTAAACGGTTCTACCCGTGACATGGCTGCTTACCCTTTATCAGAAAACAATTGAGAAGGTGAATACGGTGATATCAGTTATCGATAATGAACAAGAGTCGATAGCATCCGTTCTTTCGACCTAGGCAGCACATCTAGAGAAGATTCAGGCGTGCTCTAATCAAGAAAGATGGAAATAAAAAATCAAAACGGTATAATAATGATTGTAATACGGTACGGTAAGTGACTTCTATGTCAGGGATGAACATTCCTTGGTATGATGATGTTCTTGATTTTTTCTATTTGCAACGGTGTATACAAACCGGTGCGGACTGGGGCTGACCATTCATAACTTGATTTATATGAGACCATAATATTCCTGTGCACCAAAAGCAACGATGACCCTGAGAATATGAGAAGAATAATTTGGCATTCGTAGAATCTGTTTTTATACTGTAAGCCCGTAACATGTTTGGACACGGTTAAAAAACTTCCGAGTTTGTTCCGTTGGACAGAAAGTATTAGGATAGGAGACAATTTATGTGACTCAAAAGAAAAAGAGGGAAAATAACAAAAAGATTTAAGTTTATGGCTGTTTCTTTAGCCTACGAGGCTACGAACAATAAGAAAAGAATCAAAAGATAGTTGTATCGATAAAGACAAACTCTAACATCATGCCAAAGAGGAGAGGAATAGCCGGTTTATCTAAAAAAGCAGATTAAAAAAGTCACACGATAAAGAAAAGAAGAAGAAGAAAAAAAGGTCCAGTAATGAAACACAGAAAAGAGATGAAGTTACCAAAGTTGGACCCCTAATACGCGATATGGGATCATATCATGATTGCTGCTATCGCTTTGATAAAAAGGATAAATTCTTCAAGAGAGGTAAAGAAGAATCAATTGAGACTTTCGAAATTTTTCATATCGGTAGTTATAATTCTACAGAAGTATCTAGTAGAAGATGGACTTGTGTCTTGTGTATTTGGCATTGAAGGAGATGAAAATTTCATTCAGTGAAGACTGGAGATGGAGCATTGGTAATCAACTTTCATATCAAGAAAGCTAAGCTTTTCTGGTAACCAAAGTTTTACTAGGCAGTTTGATTGTGTTTAGTTTAGTGCCTTTTTTTTCTACGTGTAAAATTGTATTCAGAGAGCATTTGGTTCTGGTCAAGTAAAGTTAGCCTTTCTAGAAGATTGAATACGTTGATAACACATGCGCCAATATAAAATAGCTGTCTTTACGTATGATTGCAATGTATCGATAATATATTAACCATCAAAATTAACCGAAATTAAACAAGAATACAGTGGAGTAAAATTACTTAAAAGGGCGGCAACCTGTTATTTATTGATTATCATTACTGATAGTATTTTAGCGAGTTATTTCTAATAATTGTTCGGTTCTTGATTTTGTGAAAAATGCTAAACATGAATTATTTGAAAAGAAGTTATAGATAGATAGATTTTTCACCGCACTATACTTTCACTGACGGATTAAATATACCTTATTCCGATATGATAAACTCTGCATTTAATCTTTCATTAATTAACACGGAGTAAAATGCCCAAATTGAAAATGTCCCGCAATAACAAAACTTCCTGGGTAGACTGCGCGCTGTGGTGTGGGTTGGTTTGGTTGGGTGAATGACATTTCAACGTTTGACATTTCGTCACTTTATGTCAGTACCCTAAAGTCAGTACTTAAAATTTTACTATGTATTACCTAATCACGCATGCTAAATGGCTTATCTCTATCGGAATAAAAATTTCCAAAAAAAGGGGAGTGCATATAGAAACCCACATAGTGACTTTCCCTGTGTATGGTAGGTGACTCAGACTGAAGGTCTCTTCAATATGGCTTTTCTTATAATAGAATCATCCACGTCAATAGAACAAAAAAATAAAAAACCAATTGCCAAGATAGTTTCAGAAAACTTTAACTGATGACAAGACCTCTATTGGCTGATAACAACCCTCGATTAGATTTTGGCTTCTCTTGGTGATTTGCTTTTTTTATTCTTTTCCTATTTGTATCGTTCCATTCCGTGTTTTTTCTTCTCTTTCGAGTACTTTCCTTTCTTTTTTGTTTCTCTCTCTTTCGCAGGTTGTGATGACAGATAAATCAGCGTCTTTTTCAGTTCAAAAGGACATAGCAAGACAAGACAAGAAAAAAATCCTGATTTATATATAATACCGTTTATTGTACGTTTTTCCAGAATGAAAATTTTTCTTTTCTTCTCTTTTCTTCTTTTTCATTTTCATTTTCATTTTTTTTTTAATTTATTTATTTGTTTTTTCTTTCATTGCTAATTGAAAGTAGCTTTTCCAACCTTCTTCTCAGCATCTTTAATTTCACTTTTCTTATATATTTATGCATCCATTTTTCAAAAATAGAGCGGCAGCCGCCATTGCTGCTGCTAACGCAGAGTCGAAATTTTTCTCGATATCAAAGGCCGAAACAAAAGAATTCAGAGGCGAAACATATGATACTGGTGACATTTCCTACATTATTATTTGCGCATGTATGGTCCTAATCATGGTGCCCGGACTGGGATTTCTGTATTCCGGTTTGGCCCGCCGTAAGTCAGCGTTATCCATGATCTGGGTCACATTAATGGCTGGTGTTGTTTCTTGTTTCCAATGGTATTTTTGGGGGTATTCTTTGACATTCTCAGCAACAGCAACAAACGGGTTTATCGGAAACCTTGATTCTTTCGGTCTCAGAAACGTGCTTTGGGGCGTTGACGGCGATACTGTCCCCGAACTGTTGTTTGCTACCTACCAAGGAATGTTCTGCATGGTCACGCTAGCAATTATTATGGGTGGTATGGCGGAACGTGGTCGTTTGTTCCCAGCAATGGTGTTCTGCTTCATCTGGGCAACTCTCGTTTACTGCCCACTTGCTTGTTGGGCATGGGGACCCAATGGCTGGGCTGGTTCATGGGGTGTTCTTGACTACGCTGGAGGTGGTCCAGTCGAAATTGGTTCTGGTGTTGGAGGGTTTGGATATGCCATTGCACTCGGCCGAAGAAAAGATAAACTTTTACTTAACTTCCGACCTCACAATGTATCGCTTGTCACACTGGGTACTATTCTTCTTTGGTTTGGATGGCTCGGGTTTAACGGAGGTTCTGCTGCCGGTGCGAATCTCCGTGCTGTTTACAGTATTTTCAACTCTAATTTGACGGCTATTTTTGGTGCCATGACCTGGTGTTTACTCGATTTCAGGCTGGAAAAGAAGTGGTCTACTGTGGCTGTTTGTTCAGGTATCATTTCAGGATTGGTTGCTGCCACTCCGGCCTCTGGAGTTATCCCATTATGGGCTAGTGTGATTTTGGGTGTAGTTGCTTGTACTCTTTGTAACTTTGCAACCAAGTTGAAGTATATTGTCCATGTTGATGATTCGATGGATACATTTGCAGAACACGGTATGGCCGGTATCATTGGTCTTTTGTTTAATGCACTGTTTGGAGCTGACTACATCATTGGACTCGACGGAACCGAGCATGAAGGTGGATGGTTGAATCACAACTGGAAGCAACTCTACAAGCAATTTGCCTATATTTGCGCATGCATTGGTTACACGCTTTTCATGACTGTGCTTATCGGATATGCTGTCAACTACATTCCGGGCTGCAAACTGAGAGCCTCTGAAGACGGAGAATCAAGAGGTATTGATGATGATCAAATCGGTGAATTTGCTTACGACTACGTGGAGGTCAGAAGAGACTACCTTGCATGGAGTGCGCCTGGCCAAGTGCATGAAAGTATCAACGGTCAATCAGCTGCCGACAGCTCTTCCAATCAAGCAGCTCCTGCCGTGGTTCTCGAAAAGGACTAAACACGTCCACACAAATGTTAATGACTCTCCTTCTCTTTTTTGTTCATATATAATTCAGTTATCATTTTTTTATATTTTTAAATATTCCAATTTTGCATTTTTTACCTTTATTTCATTGCTTATTCCCTTAACTTTCTCACTTTCGTTCTCTTTATCGTCCCTAGTTATCTTCCTGATATGGCTTAGTAGAAATATTTTGGCAACCCTATCAATGATAGCAGTCTACTTTAAAGTGTAGTAAGAATAGCGAATAATATACACTACACATTAGAGTACAATTTAAGGGGATGAATAATACGATAATATTAATTAAACTCACTGTGATATCATACGTCAATGGATATCTAGAATTTTAAGCATGAAAATAAAGAGTAACTTACACATCTGTGTAAACCACAACTTAACTAATGCTTGATTCCACTGGCATGTAGAATTCTCTGAACATTTTCCACTTCCCGGCTCCAACCGCCAATCCCCGACGCCTTTTTCTCCAGAGTCTCTCCTGGTGATGACAATCCCTCCAATTCTTTTGGCACTTTCGTAGTTCGTGAATACCTCTTTTCCTTTATTCCGTCGTCTTTCAGCCACTTGTACTTTGGGACTTTATCGCTCGCCAGTGCCTGTACTAGTGGTTCTACATGATCAACATGTAAACAGTCAGTGACCTGGTCAAGCGCAGCTCCCATAGACCCGTCTAATATCAGTTGTGTTATAATCTTAATGGTCGTGTCCCGGTCTATTGCTAGTGTACGTGCAATGTGTGTGATTGATAGTCTAGTGTAAGCCTGTGACAATTCCAGCACAACCAGGCCCTGAAACCGCGTAAGAAGGTCATGTTCGAACTCGGAAAGATTACATTCGGCTAAAGTTTGTTTGTAGTCCCCTAATTTGGAGATAGAAGGGGATTCAAAAGCCTCGACTATAGAAAGAAAGCCACGGAGAGAAGAATCCGTTTTATACTTTCTGGTTTCACTTGACGCGAAAGGATCTAAATTCTCTGAGCCCATAACACAACATAGAACCCAAGCTTTGAGAGCGTTCAAACGGCGTTGATCACCGGCTTCTTCCAGATATCTGAATCCCACAAACATAGTATCCCTTGCATCATCCCATTCCCTTTTCTTCATTTTGACTCTGGCTTCGATCTCATTGATTACCCCCAGGATTCTAGGATGGGCGACACCACCTTGTTTGATCTCTTTGTTGCATTCCTTAATCATGTTGACCACAACCCCGAGAGGTTTGGACTCAAAGTACAACGGCAGAAGCTTCGACTTAGCTTCTAAGCCTGACAGGTTTCCCAATACTTCAATAGCTTCTTCTGGATCCGCAATATCACTCAGCTTCATTCGTGCACGTGTTTTCACCTTTTCAATGGCATCTGACGCTAATACTAGCCTATAGTAAACTGCGGGATCGGAAGCTTTGACCAAACGGTCCACCATATGAATTCCGCTCTGCTCTGCGTAGCCTGGCGACTGTTGTTCTAGATGTTTGAGAAACGTTTTGAATAAATCTATGGGAATCTCGGGCAATGACAGCTTAATTTGCTGTTTCAAGGCTTTGAATGCAAACACGTCGTCTGGCGATTTGTCCCGTAGAGTCTGGAATGTTTGGAACGCAGTTTTGGGGTCATCCTCTTTCTGAGCTATACAGATTAGTGAGTTAGAAGAGCTTTGATATGTGAAAGAATGGTGCACAATTGTACATACTTTTACCTGTGTAGTACAAATTCTCCTATACAAAAAGCGAGTTAGAGTAAGATTCATACTGATTTGTCAATTAATTGATAGAACATACAATATCTTCTTCTTGCTCCCCATTTTCCTCTTCTTCGCCATCATCAAACTCATCAAAGTCTAACTATATTGGTGTTCGCAGTTAGAGCCACTCTTCAAAAACATATGTCTTTATCCAATAAACTCATACCTCCTCCGCCTCTTCATACATGTCAAAGTCATCATCGCTGTAGCTCATTTTGCAATAGATTCAATTCAATTGCGTACTATGATAAACTTGGAATGCTAATGTTACTGGACAAGAAACTTCCTTTGCTGCTTGATTGAAAGTTGTGTACCACCTTTATATTATAGTCCCTCAGCTATGCTAGCCGTACTTGAGCCCTTGCCCAAAAGATTATAACTGTCCTAGTTCACTTCAATATGTGTTCTAGTCTTTTTTTCCCACCTTTGGGCTTCTACCAGACAATAGCAAATAGAATTTAGTGGATAGTGTAACACTAATAACACTGCACAGTAGTAACTACGCAATTTTCAATGGCTAAAAATTATTTATCGTAGCTAACAATACTGCCGTCTCAGTGGAAAGACGGAAAAATACATCCACTTATACAGGAAAATGAAAAATTCAGGGCTCAAAGTACCATCAGTGCTCTAATAATTACCCAGACTATTTTTGACCTACTAAATTTACACCAAAAGATATAAAAGTATTAATACACACAATGCTTTTCTAAATAAAAAATAAATGCCAACATATTCACCCAACTTAAGCGAAAGCCATGCTCTTCTTGATCTTTGCAATGGCCAAACCAGGATTCAAACCCTTAGGGCAAGTTCTCGAACAGTTCATGATAGTGTGACATCTATATAAACTCATGGAGTTTTCCAATCTTGCACGACGCTTAGCACCGGCCTCATCTCTTGAATCGATCATCCATCTAAATGCCTGCATCAGAACTGCGGGTCCCAGGTACTCAGCAGAGTTCCACCAGTATGAGGGGCAAGAAGTTGAGCAACAAGCACAGAGAATGCATTCGTAAAGACCGTCAAGTTTCCTTCTGTCTTCAATTGTTTGCAGATTTTCACGTCCATCGGCAGGAACTTCGTCACGCTGGAGATAAGGTTCGATAGACTTGTACTGCTTGTAAAATTGAGTGAGATCAGGGACGAGATCACGGACTACAAACATGTGAGGTAGAGGATAGATCTTGACATCTTTTGTGACATCTTTGTCGATACGACACAAACAAGCCAGTGTGTTGCGACCGTTGATGTTCATGGCACAGGAGCCGCAAATACCTTCACGACATGAACGACGGAATGTCAGAGTAGAATCCTGTTCATTCTTGATACGTAAGATAGCGTCAAGAACCATAGGACCAGTTGAGTTGAGATCGACTTCGTACTCCTTAAGAGTAGGCTTTTTTTCTGGAGTATCTGGGTTCCATCTGTAAATTTGAAACTTTTTCATGAGAGGAGGCTTAGTGGTTTGTGTAGCCAAACCTCTGATGGAGGTAAGAGATGCAGTTCTCAACGATAATCTGGAGAGCATTGTGATGTGTATGATTGACGAATAGAAAGATAAAGGAGACGTGGAGAAGAAAAAATAGAAAGGAAAAAGAGCAGAGAAAAATTATTTTAAGAAAAGAAAATAAAATTTAATTGTGGAGGGTTTTTCTGGGGGATGTGATGTGACTGGTGTCTCCGTCCAAACGGAAGGCTTTGAATGGTCAAAGACTATTTACATGAAATAAGCATAATTTGATTGGACAATTCTAATTGTCGAAAATACCTCGGGTGTCTTACCCTAACATCTTTCACTTTGTGCTCATTTGTGCGCGGGTAAATTTATTTTTTGTCTCTATTTTATTTATGCAGTTTCAATTTTTGACGCAAGTGACCTGTAGTAACCTTATTTGAACCCAAAAGCTTAATATGTGAGCTTAAGTCGCATATTTTAAGCTTTTGGTACCATGCACCCTCGAAGAGTATCGATTTCAGCAAGTGATAATGGCATTGAAAGTCATAGCAGTTCATTGCCACCGCTGTCACCTCCATTAACACTATCAGAAGATACTTTGAGGAAAACTTATATACAATACAGAAACACATATGAGCAAGAGATCTTTTATTGATATAATTCATGCTTCTATTTGCGAAAGCAATCCATACCAGCTTGTCCAGGTAAAGACGGATCATTATAGCGCTTTCAACTCAAGGTATCTTGAGATCCATCGTGAAATAGCTCATGGTTACCGCGCTACTTATTTTATTCTTGCGTGGCCTGTCACAACGCGATCACAACGCGTAGTTCCCGTGATATATTTCAACGTGTACAAAGAGTCTGAAGATGGATCAAGCCATTTAGTTGTTAATGCTCAAAAAGTTATCGATATTGTTGTCAAAGATGCTTATAAAGAGGAAGCATTGTCAGGTATCAGTCAAGATGAGCACCCCGTCACTGGTTTGCCGAGTTTCTTTTTACACCCTTGTAAGACTGGAGAGTGGTTCACCATGATGGAGTCTGAGTTGTCGGAAGAAGAATGTTATGTCGCATGGTTTAATACCTATGGAAAAATAGTTGGTCTATGATATTTAGCATTTAACACTTTAATTTTACAACAAAACCCGGGAAATTTTTTCAACCCTTTTTCAGCTACTTTCTAAATCTTTAAAATCTACCTGTGCACAATATACCAAACGCTTCACACCAACTATCTTGCAACTATCTCGAACTCTTGTTTTAAACTGATCCTAGTATTTATCAATGTCACAGAAAGCCTCACTATCTATCAAAGCTATTATCAGGACCCTGGAAAACTGGCCTGCTGATTCGCTCAAGCGTTACGCATCCTTCAAGGACGTCCAGTTACAACGTTTCACATCTCTATCAGAAAAACCTGAAAAACTGAATGCCAAACATCTCCAAGAACAATCAGAAGCTTTACAGAAGTTATTGAGTGACTCAAACAAAAACAAGTTTCCAACCACAGACAAGCTCTCAAAACCAGCTTCGAACCCTGGTTACTATGCGAAACTAATCGATGAAATCACTCCAGGTAGACCCAAAACTCCAATGCTAACTGCTATCAAACATGTTGTTTTTGGTGGTTACAACTAGCGTTTCTTTCTATTGTATATAGCTTCATGTTTCATTAATATTATAAATTACTACTTTGCATACGTGACCCGTACTTTACTTTCTCCTAGCGTTAGCCCTGTCGTAGCTTCTTTAGCAACAATAGCATGATCTATCTCTTCGAACTCAACGAAAGCTAACCTCTTGAAAGCAATAAGACGAACTTCGACAAACCCAGCAAACTTTTTGTATATATCTTCCACTGTTTTTTGTTCGATATTTTCTGGTAGGTCCTGTAATAGAAGTAGTTTGTTCGGTGGAAGTAAGTCGTGTTTGTCCTTTCTGACTCTTTTTGTACGCTTTCTATTAGCTTTCTGTGATTTCTTACTGATCCTATTGAAATCAGCATGGAATCTAATTTTTCTAGCTGCTCGTAATTGCAGATGCGATTCCATGAGTTTTGTTGAGTCGTATTTTTTGATTGTTGCATCACTTTTAGATTTTGCGTATTGAATAACCATCGGTTTGCCGTTGAGATCATGATTCGACTTTTCTTCTATCGCTTTCGTGGCTTGGTCAACAGATTCAAAGACAACAAATGCTTGCCCTCTCATTCTGATATTTTTGTGTGCAATCACATCTAGAACCTTTCCACACGACTCAAACTCTTTTCGTAACTCTTCTTTGAGTACCGGGATTCGCACGCGTTCATTCAAATTGTGAATATATATCCTAGGAAATTAGTAATTCATCAAGAGTATAAATTTCAAACACTAGATGGGAAAAATCTCACTCACGTTTCGTTTGGGAATATCGCTTTGGCCATTGTGAATTGTAATGAAGATTTACTTGTGTTGTTGTAGAAATACTACTGTATGGAAATGGGAAGAAAGAAGTAAGAAGTGATTTTTGAAATTTCACACTCTTCTTTTCCTACCTAATCAAAGTGAGGCATGAAACCTACAGTAATTCTGAATCGCCGAAATTTGTTCTTTGCCTTATCGAATAAATGGTTGAATCTGTTTAACAAGGCTCCGTCAAAGTTTCATCGTCCTACACGAGTTCCAAGTACATTAACCTATTACAATGCGCTTGGGGATCAAATACACCAAAGTATAGATAGAGAATTAGTACGGAGGCTCTTGGAACAACCTGAACATGAACAACCCATTACTGGCTCATTTTCCGAAGGAGATTTAGTCGAAGTTATAACTAAGCACAATCAGATTGAATTTGGAGTCGTTACTGGTACAAAAAAGTCTTCCCTAAATCTTTTAACGGCCGATGGACTTATCAAGACTTATTCAGCATCCCAAATCACTTTTCACATTCCTTGCATAATAAATCCAAATATACTTTCACTAGTTTCCGATGATCACTCAGTTAAGGAAAATACGGCAGCTGTTCTTCAGATTATAGCTAAAGCATCTACTGATCTACTCGCATCAAAATTGAATGACGCTCTTGTGGCCGTCCATTCACAATCGAGCTCTGACATATTTTACAAAACCGCAGAACTTGCCAAAAGAGCATTAGAAGTCACAAGAACTGAAAACTGGAAGTCAAATCGAATGTTACAAATTTCTACTCTACTAGGGACTCATATATGGCTGTCTAATAACCCTTATTACTGGTGGAGATTGAAACCAAACAAGTGGGTACCGGTCTCAGCGCACATATCTGAAGAATCACATTACGTGATGAATGATTTGGAGCGAAAGGATCTATTAGAAGTTGCAGACTATATGATACAAAGGAAAAAAGGTAATGAAGGAGACGAGAAGTTACAAGACTATTTTCCAGTGATAGATATGTTGAAGAGATATATAGTCTATCCACATGAAAAGTTTTCAAGGGTGGCTGATATCATATATGCTCGCACTCTTTCCGTTGATACGACAGAAAGAACTGGCCCAGATGAGCTTCACGAATTCTTACTTGCGAGCAAAGTAACTGACTCACCCAATCCCTATGTTGATTCGGCGCTATACATAGACACTCTCAACGGTAAAATAACTGACAAATTTACTCCATTTGAAAGCGACTTTGCAGCGCTGAAAGAACCATTGTTCGAATTTGGCTCTCCCGAGTTTTCACCTTCAAAAGTAAACTCCACATTAACAATTGCATTTTCGTCAGACGAGACTAATTCAAAAATACCAAATATAGCCGTTACACTAGATATGTCTGACATACAATCATGGAAACTTCATATTCACGTTCCAAATGTTAGTGCGTATTATGGTACGCGGACGAAACTATTTAACATGGGGTTAAAAAGGTTGCGCACTGTATATCTACCTGATGGTCAACGACAATTGTTTGGAGGTAATATTGTTCAAGAATTTACAAATTTCAACAATTCCGATGATCCTTTGGAGTGCCTTACTTTCAGTGTGAGACTGAAACCATTAAAAACAACCGAATGGGGTCTAAACGATGTCGACATTTCTACAACAAGGATATCACAAGCTGATGTCGTTCCTCTTAGTCTTCTATCAAGCAATGTTGGTTGGATGAACCCTGAACCTTCGAAAACTCTGCATCTAGAATCTGTTGGAGCTTTTTATTCAAATGGTGACATAGAAAACGGACTAGATGATACGCCTGTTAGTAGCGATCTTTTTGAACAAAATAGTATCAACGCTCATTTAACAAGATCGCAAAAAAACAGTCTCATTTATATACGTGATATATTACTGTCCAATTATTGGAAACGTGTTGACGCAGGTGCAGTGACTCACGGTGAGCCTTTGGGAAATGTCGAACTAAAGGACACGGAAATAGTTGCCAAACAATCTTTGTCGGTATCAGAAAGATTCTTAACTGAACTTGAACTTATGGTGAATGAAATTGCTGCGTTATACGGAGCAAAGAATAAGATCCCTCTAATATATACCAAACAAGACTACCAAGAAGATTCAAGTAATCAGGTACGACAAAATGTCGAAAGGTTCAGGCATGGGAATGGAGTATTATCAAGAGAAGGAAAATACATAGCAGATACAAAACTTTTAGTCCCAGAATCCCGAATATTAAAGCCAGGTTGGCCCCATTGGGGTCTTGGTATTAGAAATGGATATGCCGAAGTCTCAAAACCTTTTGAAAAAATAACTAATGTCATTAACCAGTTTCAACTGACTTCTTTCATACACAAAAAGGCTCGGTGGTTTTTACCAGAAGACAAGCTCAAGCTCTTTATTTTTAACGCTAGACTCGAAGAAAGAGAAGAGTTTTTTGATACTTTAGAAAAGAAATCTGAACGTTACTGGACATTGAAGTGGCTTGAAAGGGAGCTAGAAAACAGTGCTGGATTTTTCGTTTTCAAATGCATTGTACTCGAAGACGCTGTATTTCCAGAAACTGCCAAAGGGTATTGCTTAGAGTTGGGAATAAATGTGTTGATAGGATTGACAGAATCAACGGGGCCTGTTCATTTCGGAGATAGAGTCATGTGCAGTAGTGTCTTGACTTTGGAGCCCGTGTCCGGCGAAATAACACTGGGAATTTGATATTATGACATGAATTATGTTTGGAACTCTAGAAGATTAATGTACACATAGATATAATTTGATATAATTTGACATGACATAGCATAACATGAAATGAAAAAATGCATATAGGGAAGTAGATGGCTTAGTTATGAATGCTTTGATGTCGTGCTATAATCGCCCTCTGCCGTACAAACCAATCTGGAAGGTTTTCACTAGCGGGCAATATCACAACGACATGGTTGCTATCATTGGGTTTTGCGATAATGTCAGAATACATGGACTCCGACGGTTTTCTAGCCAAAACCCCTTCTTTGACTGTCATAGCCGCAGCCACCGCAGCGGCCTCCATGCCTTGCACGCTTTCCCTTCTACTCGCAGCTTCCTTATGCTCCATAAATTCCACGTTCAACAACTCCAAAAATAATTCGACCGAATAATGAGGTTTATCCCCGGCAAAAGATCGATATTCCGATACCACCGCTGAAAACGACCATTTTTGTGCCCTTCGAAAAGCCCCAACAAACGCCTGTGTCGAGTCGCACACCAAAACTGGGTGGTTCCGCTTATCTAAAACGAAGCTGAACGTATCCATCAACAGCTCTCGACTCAGTACCATGGTGCTGTTCGTGCGTGGGCCCCACGGCCTTAGTCCGAAATGAAAGAGGGATATAGAACGGTCGGAGCAGAACCGAGAAAGGGTCTTTGAAGGTTTGTCAGGGTTGAGAACTATGATAGATTTGAGGTTCATTGAAGCGAGAAACTCGAGGTTTAACGATCCGATCTGGGTGCAGCGGTCTGAAAGGAGCCTTAAATTAGTGGGGTGCAAAAAGTACAACGAAAGAGAGGATTACTCACAGATGCCATTTTCAACCATACCGTAACCTTCGGGTGGTGCCAGCATTATGGTATAAGTGTGTATGCTAAGGTTAACGAAAGAATGCGTGGGTGTGAAGGGTAGCCTATGGTGATTTGAAGGGTCACGAATTTGTCAGTATAGTTAGGTGTGAGTGTTCAAATAAAACTGGGACTTTTCAACATGTGCAAATCAAATAAGTAAAAAAATAGGTACCCTAAAGAGTCTATCAAATTTTGGGCTAGTGGATTAGATATTAATGAGGTTAATTATTAGTACTTTTCAACTTGAAAAATCTTGAAAATTCGAATCCATGCAATAGAGTGCTTATTCAGAGTAGTCTTCTAACGCTTAATTGAGTTATTGAACTGACACTTTTACGTTTCGATCGTATAGTTTGTTATATGTACAGTATAGAGATTCATGAAGTACTAGTAATTATATAAATCTACATAAAAAGAGCATCTAATCCATTCTCTTAACGTTATCAAGCGTCCAACCTTTTTCACCAAGCAAGCCCCCAATAGGAGTCTGTCCCTTTAGATTTCTCTTTCCTGTCATGTAATCAACATATCCTGGAGGGCCACAGACTACTGCCAGCGAAGGAGGGCGTTGAGGTTGTTTAGCCAAATCAGCAGCCTGTTCCACAATACTCGTGTACTTCTTAGCCGGTTGTTCCTCCTTAACTTCGGCAGGTTCCGGCACTTTAGGCTCTTCCTTTTTGCCAGAAAACAATTCCACAATATCTCCCTTCTTAATCTGTTCCTTCACTTTTTCCAACTCAAGTTCTTCAGAAATACTTAAGTTAGGCTGATTTCCCAAAAACTGTCGAGGCCCTGGTGCAGGTATATCATTAGAGGTGATGAATTTGTTTTCGGAATCGACGAAATAGTGAAATCTTGCACGACCAGCTTTTTCCAAGAAAAATAAAAGTCGCTTGAAAGGAATTTCTTCGCTGTTTCGGACTGAATAATAAACATCAACCATACCACGGGGCGGGTTCACGGAAAATAGCGATTGAAGAACGGGCGCAATTCCTGTTCCAGCAGCAAAAAATGCAATGTTTTCAGGGTTCGGTACATCGGCAGGCTTGGGAGGTTCTACTTTAAGTCGCGATATCAGATCTTGCATGGGTTGACGTTCGGGTGTTTTGTCTATCGGTGAATAAGGGAATCTGTACTCTATATATGGCCCCCGGAGCTCAATTATGGACCCTAAAGGCTGTCGGTGAAGCCATTTAGAAACTTCACCACCGTCGTACTTTTTAACTAACAAAACGATTCGTCCTTCATCTGCATTTTCGTTACCTCCGAGTAGTCGTAGAAGCGCCTTTTCATTTGAGTAGCTTTGCATGAAGTACATAGGCAAAGGTGTATACCTCCTAACCACCTGTATATCTGGCTGTTTAACTTCAACACTCCATAGCTTCTTTCCGTTCCAAAGACTTTTGCTTTTTGTGACAATCTCGTTATAAACTTTAAAATCAGGACTGAGCTCAATCAATTGTAAATCGGGAGTGAGGTTTTCCTTGTATGTAATTTTGAATTTGGTGAATTTTTCGGGCTTCAATAGCTTATCACCAGAACTGGATTTCTCGCCTGAAATTATGTATTTGTATGCGTATAACGCCCAGGCAACTCCGAGCAATGCAGCAAGAGCAGGTATGTGACGTTTGAAAGGCTTCGATTCAACTGGTTTGAAGTCTGGCTTTGGAGGAGGAGGATATTCGTAGCTGACCCTTTCATACGACAACTTGGGAATATACCCAGACGTTTCTTCCAAATGCTTTCCTTCAGGTTGTGAGTTTAAATTATTTTCATTCCCGGAGTTTCCTTTTGGAACTGGTGTATTGTTGTTTTCAGAACTGTAGAATCTCAGTCTTGTGGAGGTCAGTAACGGCCTAGACCGTAATAAAGATCTCTTCAGCATTTTCTTCGAAAATTATTTGCCGAGAATCTTGAAATTTTTAGAGGTATGATCCCTTCAACTGTAAGATTTGCGTGTATGCTATACCCTAACCTCGGAGGTACAGTTTTGTGCCTTAGGTATTATGCTTTTTTCTTCTTCTTGTGATGATGTTACTTCGATCTGTAGTACATCATCAGGCTGGAAATAATGAATCTTTCTCTGTCTGATCCGTTTGCGATATCTCAAGATTACCCCGAAACCGAAGCTCCCACTCTAAGTATGTGAGATCTAGATTTTAGATTTGACCCATCAATCTAACGCCCGTGTTCATTCTAGATTACCAGCAGTCGTTTTGCATCAAGTACAACCCATCTGGCGATTATCTTGCATCTGGGACGCAGTCAGGAAACATTGTGATATTTGATGTAGATACTGACGGTGTTCTTTTGGTGCTTTCTGGTGGACATTCGCGGCCAGTCACTAACATATCATGGTCTGCTTCAAGTCGGTACTTGTTATCAGTTGCACAAGATTGGAGATGCATCGTATGGGATTTATCAGATAATGAAGGTGAAACACGCAAAATATACAATTTTGAGGCTTCGGTTTGGAACGCAGTCTTTCACCCAGTGCATGAGAACATATTTGCTGTAACCTTGATGGACTCTTTGCCTCGAGTCGTTGACGTCAATGCTCCTAAAGGAGAGGATGGGATGTATGGTGAAGTACTCAACGAGGTTGGCGTTTGCTGTGCCTACGATCCAAGTGGTGAAACCTTGGTAGTGGGAACATCCAAGGGTGTTTTGCATCTATACAACTCGCGGACCAAAGAACTGAAAAATTCGGTAAAGGTATGTGGTAGCACATTCAAAAACATCATTGTTACAACTAAATATATTGCAACTAATAACGGAGATCGAATAATCCGACTTTTTTCTAATACGGATGAGCCTGAGCAATTACACAAATTTCAGGATGTCGTCAACAGACTGCAGTGGAACAGCATAGCACTCTCATATACGCAAGACTTTTTAATTGCATCGACATACCACGACTCACACTCTATTTATATGTGGGACACGGTCACTGCGACGTTGATCAAAATTTATACTGGCCCTAAGGAAGAGCTAGTTTCAGTAGATTGGCATCCTTCACGGGCCGTGATTTCAACAAGCGGGATAGATTCGGGGATCATATACGGGTGGAAGACCAGGCCTTCACAGCGGTGGAGTGCTCTTGCGCCAGACTTTGTAGAAGTTGAGGAGAATGTTCTTTATGAGGAGAGGGAGGATGAATTTGACCTGAAAGATGAAAAGGAGGAAGGTAAAGAGAAAGAAGAAGATGAAGAGGTGGTTGACGTCACTACGAAAGCGTTTGGAGACTCGGACGGTGTGGAAACGTTTTTTATCAAAGTTAGTTATGATATTCAGTCAAACGATGATGAATCTGAAGCGGACTCGGATTAAAATGTGTAGTATTGGTCACCCCTACACAAAAATGTTCTGATTTTGTATATAGTGGTATTGCTAGAGGTGGATTCTTGTTTTACCAAATTTTTAAGATGTCAATAGGTTCAAATATCTTGGAAATTGAAAACTCAACCAGAAAAATAGTACCTAGAAAAGGCGTGCTTATACGTAGTAATCAGATGTTACCTGATGTAAGTGATGTCCAAAGCTTCCAGGGCGAAGAATGTGTTCATCTGGGTTTCCTTGAACGATTGACGTGAATTGGTCAAGTGTTTTACACTACTTATCTCGATAGTGACATTTCATCCATGTCCCAACATAAGTTATTGGTTAAAACCTCAATCTATATGAACATTATTAGCCTTTATATAGTTGTTATCTAGCTTGAGCTAAAACAATTCACAAAAGCTGTATACAGATTTATGGCCCATTTGATTTTTGTCAAGTCAGCCTGTGCAAAATTGGAGCCTACTAGTTTAAGTACAGTATAAGTGAACAAAATGCATCGATCGCAAGCTACGAATACATTAGTGAAGAGACGTGATCTACAAGGCGACCGATTCGTAAGCAACACTTGTATTAGCCGTATAAGTCGGACCAAGTGATAGTAATATTCTCAGAATTGCTTCACAGTACAACAAATGAGCGAGGTTCGCTAATAAATTTATCTGTTGGAAGATAAATCCAAGTAAAACGCCTTCAAAAACCCATATGTGGGCCTATATATAGCTAAAATATACCTGACAAGAGCAGCTGTTTGAACTACTTGAAATTGTAAACTTACAATGACATTCTTAAGACCTGGACATTCTTCTGTTCATTGTGTCTTCGGTTGACCACAAAGTTTGAGCCTTGTGCTACGTACGGTTACACCTGAATCTGTTGTAATGGCTCGCATATCAAACTTTGTCGTAGAGTTGAACAGGGCATTAAATAATGAGCATCGCGAAAACACGTTCGTTATTGTCTTTTTGTTCTTTTTGTTTATTTTTTTATTTTTATTTTCCTTCTCGAAAGGGAAATTACGGGCAGCAACAAAGCATAAAAGTTGATGGAAGGAAACCTTGGAGACATGAGATTGATTCGTGATTCTACGAAAGCACCTGTCTGGCATGATATCGAAACTTCCATCCGATACGTTATACTCCACAGGTGAGATTGTCAAATTGGGCATCTTCGTTAGAATATTCAAGCCAAGTTTGGCATGGTTTAACCTTTTCATGATTGGTTTACTGCCCCCCGTTATGCTGAATATATGATTTTTTCATGCTCCAGCTCCAACAACCAGCAGATTATCAGATTATTATATAGAAAAGAGCAGTTTTACCAGTTCCAAATCACCACAATGATACTTGTTGTGATGTCATACCATATCATACCCTAGAACAGCACAGTATCATTTACGTACAGCACAGTACAATACAAGATGGGAGGATCTATGAATATAAGTTGGGTGGAACATGTTTAAACGCCTATTGTTACTCAAATGTCGGTTGGTTCAAGTGTTAAGCCCAGTTCAGCTAGACCAAATCGAAATGCCTTTCAAGTCTGTGTGGAAAGGCCGAACAAAATGTAGAATACCCAAATTTATGTTTCCTAATTGGGAAATACAGTAAGTTTAGCTAAAATTCAGACTTTCTTTTGTTTTTTATTTGGGTTCCCGTCTACATGAATCATCGGCTACATCGTCAGAGAAATTTTCATGTCACTGTTTAGCTTTGTTTTGATTGTCGTTATTGTTCGAATGTTTGACTATTTCCAGGCTATTTATATAATGGATACAACGTCCTTCAAAGGGAACCCCATTTAGCGATATTCAATTAGAATTGACGCTGGGTAAGAAGCGAGAAACAAGACCTCCTCCGCCCATCCATCTTGACTTGACTTGACTTGACTTTAAAATCAACTTTAAACGCCTTTCACCACACATAGGTCGCTAAACTCTTTGTTGGAATTGCAACAATAAATAACAAACAGAGGCAGATAGAATCAACTTAAGGAAAAAGAAAGTAGACACATTAATTTACATCCGGAATTTCTATTATTTTTTTTAAGAAAAATATTCCAACTTCACCTTCTTCTTCTCCTTCTTCTTCTTTTCTATACTTTCTTCTATTTTATCAGATTTTTCTAATTTCCCGATACCGTTCAATTGGAGGTTAATATCTTCGAGATTTTTGTCCATAATTCGACAGAGAGTCAGTTAGCCAAGCTCAAATTTAAAAAGTTCTTAATTTAATTTTTACACAATGGTCAGACGAACATTATTTCCTGCCATAGGGATATTCTTCTCATTTGCGACGTTTGCACTCGTCCTGTTTGTTTTGATAGGAACTATCAGGCCCCATAGAGTACTGCGAAGCATATATTTCTTGGAACTAAACACATCAGATATTCGAGGTGATATCATTCCTAATTACCAGAATTTCCCGGACCGTAACAGGTATACTGCATACACTTATGGTTTATGGAATTACTGCTACAAAGCGGGTGACAAATTCGTTGGATGTAGTCGTTCGTCTACCAGATTCCAGTTTAGCCTACCCCAGCTGGTGTATAGATCTCTGGGCATTTGGGTCGACGTCAATTACCCTGGAAATCTAGCTTCCAACGATGATAGAATTGGAAAGATGTCTCGAGCAATGCTGGCGCTATATATTGTCACTATCGCGCTTGCCTTTCTAACAATACTATTTGGCATTGCTTCTATCAAAAGGGGAAGAATTACTCGCGCTATTACAGGAATGCTTTCATTTTTAACGCTTGCCGCCTCGTTAGTTTCATCAGCTATTTCTACGGGACTATACGTTTACATCAAGCAAACATTCAACGATAACAATTCGTCAATTAAAGGGCACCTTGGAAGAGTTTGCTATGGTATCTCTTGGGCAGCAGGCCTTAGTTCGTTGCTTGCATTCATATTCACGACAATTGCGATATGTAACTCAAATAGGCGTCCGGATACTCTGGAGAAGCAGCCGTACCTTGATAGTGAATCATCGGTACATTCTCCAAATTTCGACAGACCTCCAAAGAGAGACATATTCAGTCGGAACAAAAGCAAACATCGCTATACTGAAGAACCCCAATTAGTTCAACCAAATTATTAGTATGGCCGTCTGTAAAGGACACAAACTCATTGAGCATAACAGTCTTTCGTAACAGTTTTTTTATTCATCTTTTATCTTTTCGTTATTATTGCTAATATACTTTATACCCTTGTTTTTCATGAATATAAGCATGGTATGAACTTAACATGTAGTTAGCTTTTTGCTATTTTTTAAAAACACCAATTGGAGTACTCATGATATTTTGATGGGGTAGAACAACAAAGCAATGCTTCTAGAAATTGGAATTATGCTACTTGTATATGCACTTTGTATAGATTATCTGTTACCATTTTCAGAAAGGCTTCACATGAGTTATGGTGCACATTAAAGTCTAGGATCAAGATGATACTTTAACTCATTCACCACGTCAAAGTACCGTAAACATCTTCTAACAACTTAGAGATTCAAATGCAGAAGGAGATTCCCCTGTAGTATATATGCAATTTTGCTTAAGGTCAAAGCTCAACGTTCTGGAAAACAATGAACTAGGACATTTCATGATGGAATTAGCATGAAATTTTTATTTCTAGCAATTCAGCATCAAGCTTTTTTTTATGCACTTGTAGTTTGCCCTTCATAATCAAAAACGCAAATGAGATAAAGTTGCAACAACACACATAAGCTTTTATACCTCTAACTTGGTAGCAAATTATACCAGCTTGAAAGTTTGAAAATCACCCCATGGGTGCACTTCCTATGTTTGAAGTTACCTTACAGTTAGGGCAAGGTTATCAAAAGATCCCTTGCGGACTTTGGATTTTGAAATCTTCTCAATTAACTCAATCCCGACCCCGGAATCGACCTCTTAAACTAACAACCAAACAAAAAAAAAATTAATAAAAAATAAAAAAATAACTTTGGCAAACTAATCTTTCACTCCTAGTTATCACTGTAAACCACCATTTCCATTCTCCACGTTCACAATGAGACCCGCCCACCACGAACCCGACAAAGTGCAAGGCGCCGTTAACACCGTAAGTTTTCCTTTCTTCCCGATTGCTCCTTCATCATATCGCATTTAGTTTGCATTCCTCTTAATCAACCGAACTGACTTTTGGCCAGATTATTGAAGGTGCTATGGTGGGGACCGCGTATGGGGTCGTATCCTTCACGTTGTTCCATTTCGCCTCGATGAGATACTGGCCTCTGTACAGAAAAATTACCCGCCAGTTCAAGACCTTTATTTTCGTAGGATTTGTTGTCACGCCATCGTGCTGGAGAATCGATAACAACTTAATAAGGTACGAAAGACAGGTATCGTACGAGCAGAAATTGGAACGCAGAAGGAAACTCGAGGAAGCTGTGGCTAGAGGAGAGTACGCGGATACGAAATAGTCGAACAATATCTAATCATTCGAGCAATGTGAATGCATATGCAGTGTTGAGGATTATTCAGTTCAACTGTAAGATTACAGGAAACCAAAAAAAAATATAAAACCAAACCAAGCATGTTCAAAAAAGTCGAGGAGCTTTTCATTTTTTTATTTTTCAGTTTTATTTGGAATTTTATTTAATGAAATTTACAAGTATTCCCGGTATCTATCTTTTTTTGTTTTTTTTTTTCCGTCATAAGATATGTTGGACTAATTTTCTCGTTTATTGTGGGTTTTCATAGTCATCTGGGTCCACTTCTTCCTTGATTCTTTTCACTCTGTTCCACAGGGATACCCTCTCATCCAACACAAAGTCGAAAATCACCTTGAACCAGCTCTTGTGAGATGGTAAAGGATCATAGAACTCTTTGGCAATTTCGTTAAGAATGGGAAGTCTAGTCCAAGGAATATAAGGAAAGTCGTGATGTTCATTGTGGTAACCTGCGTTGTATACAAAGAAGTTTAATGGCCCGTAGTAGCTGAAAGTTTCCGGTGGTGCCACTTTTGAGACCGACTTGACATGGTCGGGAATAGGCTCTTGCTCAGTCTCCAAAACGTAGTGTTCGGCAATAAAGTGGCCAGCAATCGGGTGCCATGATCCAGCTAAAAATCCTGACAGCAGCAAATATTGATAAGGTCTCCATCCCCAGTTGTGAATAAGAATGTAATCGGCCACAAATTGTACAATGATATTGATGAAATGAATAGGACCGAATGGTAGGGTCATTACAAACATTGGTCTTAAAGCATAAAACAAGATCTGGAAAGTAGCAAAAAAGGCCTTTCCTGCAACATTACTGAGCACCACGGCTTCTAATTTGGTGGGCAGATCAGTGTCGTATTTGTTATCACCCAAAAATTTGTGATGCAGTAAATGGTATGGTCCAAATCCTGCACTGTACGGTATACCGATAGGCAAGTTGGCGAAAATGGAAAAAAGCTGATTGTGTATTTTTTTCTTGAATGCGAGGTTGTGCGACATTTCGTGGATTGCTAAAAACACGTTATGGCAACAAGTGGCACCGACAAGATACGCTGTTAGCCATAGTTTCCATGACAAGAAGTTCTCGTTTCTTAGAAGGTAAGCGAGAGTAAATTGAAGAACGACAACGCCGGTGACCACGTATTTTGTGAGAGGTTCAGGACCACAGAGCTTGGTCACTTCGGGGTGAGCTTTGATAATTTCTCGTCTTCGACTTCGATGGGGCTCTTCTTGGTAGGTCCAGTAAAACTCGTCAGTTACCACCTCGTCGTCGGCGGCAGGTTTCTGTTTTGATTCCGCAATTTTTGTAGAGCTCATTTTCGTTGGACTTGGTTGTAGAACAATACTGAGCTAATGGTATGATTCCAACGATCGCTTTTAAGAGAGAAAAAAATTCGAGAGGAAAAAATCAAAAGAAGAGAGAGAAGAGAAGAATTTATATATTTGTATCACCACGAGGGTTTTAATTTTGGCCTTATGTTTTTTATTTTTTATTCTCCTATTTTGGTCTGTAGTAGGCTCTGTACATTGAAAAAAGCTGACATTTATCCATGCACTGCATTATTCCAACTGAATCTGGACCTCGTCTATATAATTAATAGGTCACTTACACTTTAGTTCAGTAAAAAGTACATGGAAACTCACTGAGTACCATTCGTACAGTGCAAGCAGAAAACCTCTTCTATCCGTCTGTCGTAAAGCCGCTGAACTTCTGAACTGAAAAATGCGGTACAAATCGCAAATGCTCGTAAGGCAAGACCACAGAAAATTCCCAGAACTCCCACGCCCTGGATTCTAGATCTAGCCCCTAAACATAAAATATTCTAAACCTGATTTTGACACAAACTCAAGCGAATCTAACCGTTTGCTGCATGAATCCTAAACGAGCTAACCTTGTACTATTGCTTATATTCAAAGCTCTAAAAGCTAGGTACTATACCTTACACTTGATCACATGACCTCAAACTTTATGTGAACACAGCAAAAAGTTTTTAGTATTTTTCTTCTCTCACTTGAATCACCATCACGTTAGTATTCGATCATCAGCATCAGGTTTCTTTCTAGCTACAAAGGTAAGATCGGTTCTACAATTGTTGGATTTGAGGTCTGATATGCAAATCTCATAAGACTAGGCTGGGTTTATAGCTTGCATAGACTCTGTTGCCGGTTTTGAATTTTAAGCTATAGGTACCCGTTCATTGGCCGATGTCTACGAAATTTTGTACAACCCCTCACTAGACTTTTCTGAGAATATAATCCACTAACATTCCTCTTTTTAGATCAATTTCTTCGTAATGTTAGCAAGCCGCTCCACCATGTTGAAGAGTTCTAGACTCATTCGCTCTTCCTTTACACGTACAAGCTTAATGCGCTCTTCTATTAGAGTGAGTTAAATCCCAGATGATTATTCCATACCCCAGTTTATGACATCCAATCCAACTACTTGTTGAACTAACATATCATCCTCAGCATTACTCCGAAGCTACCGAAGACGATGTTTTATTCCATCCTGTCGGTGCTACCAGAACAATCGAACTTAATCGTCCAACCAAATTGAACTCATTGAACAGCTCCATGATTCAGAAAATTGTTCCCCGACTGGTTGAATACTCCAAATCAGATATCGCTCAAACAATCGTCATCAAAGGTAATGGCTCTAAAGCCTTTTGTGCTGGTGGTGATGTTGCCGCTTTGGCCAAAGGAATTATCGAGAAAAAAGAAGAAGGTTCTATTGCAGCAACCAAGTTTTTTAGCGACGAGTACACACTTAACCATCTTATTGCCACATACACCAAGCCTTATGTAGCTCTTCTTGATGGTATCACAATGGGAGGAGGAGTTGGTTTGAGTGTTCATGCTCCTTTCCGTGTTGCTACCGAAAAAACTTTATTCGCTATGCCCGAAACAGACATTGGCTTTTTCCCCGATGTTGGTGGAACTTTCTTCCTTTCAAGACTTGACGGAGAGCTTGGTTTATACCTTGCTTTGACTTCGGAACGTCTGAAGGGCTATGATGTTGTTGCAGCTGGTATTGCTACACACTTTGTTCGCTCAGAGAACATTCCTCATTTGGAAGCTCGATTGGCGGAGATCATTCCTAATACCAAACAATCCGGAGAAGACGCTTACAGTATCATCAACAATGTTATTGAAGAATTTGCTGAAGATGCTCCTGCTGATTACAAGTTCTCTTTATCTGGTGAAAAGAGAGATATCATTGACAATATTTTCTCGAAACCAACTGTGGAAGAAATTGTTGCTGGACTCGCTTCGGAGGGATCTGAGTGGTCTATAAAAACTCAAAATGCCATTCTTGCTAGATCTCCTACAAGTGTTAAGGTTACTCTAGAAGCACTCAGAAAGGGTAGAGAATTATCTATAACCGAAGCTCTAGATAAGGAACTAAAGCTTTCTGAGAGATTCATGCATCATCCCGATTTTGTGGAAGGAGTTAAATCTAAGCTCATCAATAAACCTGCAACTGCTCCTCAATGGAATCCCGCAACCCTTGATGATGTCTCTAACATTAACGTTATTGATATGCTTACCCCAATGAACGAAGAGACCAAGCTTATTACTTTAACGTCGTCTGATTTCCATCAATATCCTCATGAATTTGGTTTACCTTCTGAGCAAGCCATTAAGGATTTCATTATCGGAAACGATGGTTCTGAACGCGAATTCAAGGTTACTAGACAAGAGGTCCAAGACCATTTTGAATACATTACTAAATCTAAAGTCGGTGTTTCTCGCAAGGTTGATGAAGTGTTGGACAGAAAAACTACGCCTGATCCCAGCGACCCTGAGTACTTGAACTGGACATACTAAGTTAAACATACTTGGGTCAGGGAACCAGATTTTGTGATGTGTATATAAACGTGTATAATTTTAACATGAAAGAACCTACAGTATTAGGTGAAATATTTTGGGTATAAAATGTGAATACTCCAAGACTTTTTCTACAGTATATTGTGTTTTCATATGGGCATATCCAGGCTCAATATTAGCTGCAATTCTGAGAATTGATTTCTACAATTCGGCGTACTTTTAAAAAACAACTAGGGTGCCGACGGTAGGCTAGGACAGGTTAAATCAGCCCCAATTAGTCCTTGAGTTAGCGTAATAAACTCGATACATTTGCTGCCATTTTACCTATAAATGTAGAATACATACCGTTATATATATGTCAGTGTATGGGCCACATTCTAAATTCAATTAATTGTGTCTACTACTAATGAACTGTGGTGTAATTGTTTTTACATCAACCTTGTGAATTTCTAAACAAATAAAAAAGCGTTTTCAAGCTCGATAATGGACTAAAAGCTGTATGCACCACATCAACTATGTTTTGTTAATCAGAATCACTTGGAGTATAAATACTGGCAGGTTCCCTTAATAAATCACTTTTCTTGATACCCGTCAGCTCATAGCCCACTTAATTATATTAGACATTTGCCAGCAATAACTCGCCCTTAACGAACAATTGATATTAAGTTGATATCAAACAAATACATTCATTAGTAAAGAAGTTAATTGAGACATTTTGTTATGAATTCTGCATCTGGTACCGATGTCAACAACAATTCTGGATATCCTTCAACTTTGAGATCGAATAACGTCATTGTCTCAGGCATAAAATCAGATAACAATTCAAATAACAGTAATTTCTCATTCAATCAATTCAATAACATTGCAAATGGTACCAGAAACGATATGAATGGATTCAGAGGCCTTACATCCATGAACTACTCTTTACCTCCTGCGTCTTCCTACGGAGGTCAACAACAGCAGCAATACAATGTTCATCCTTCTCCCATGCTCCCATTGTATCAACAACAACCGCAACACCCAATGCAACATCAACAGCCAACTCAGTCACACCAGCAAGCACAACAACCTCAACACCAACAACTTCAGCAGAGTCGCTCGTTTGGCCCAACTACTAATTCAAATGCTACATGGCCTAGCCAAATTGGTATTGTTACCCAACAGCCCACCCAGTCAGTACAACCCCAAAACTATCTCATTTCTCAACAACAATACTACACGGGTGTATCTCCTTTATCTAATGCTAGCAGAAGTAGCTCCAATGGCTCCGGAATAGGAACGAGTCTGAGAACTAGTTTTTCTAACGCTATGGCAACTGAAAGCACCGCTGTTTCCACGCCTATTATTGACGGAGCTGATCAATTCGATAGTGATGGTACTTTTTCTGCCCAATTGCATAGAAAGGATATGGAAATTCAAGCTTTGAAAGTTGAAATTAAAAGATTGAATGTGCTCTTAAATAAAAATGAGCCGACTGACGATGTATTTGATGTCAATCCAGTAATTGAAGCAGCTTTTAGAAATATGGCTAAAGCTCTGAATTTTAAAGAAGATGAAATCTCACGACTTCAGTATCACTTGGAAGCCACAATGGCTACTATAGGAGCAAGTAATCCAGTTACTAAAGGGATTGTCAAAGGATCAAACATGAAAATACAATTTCAAGATCAGGGCGAACTAGCTCACCGGTTGGTAACTAGAATTACATCTCTTCTTGAAGAAAACAAGATACTTGGGGTAAGTATAGGAACTAACTATATATTTTTGGCACTTTAGTAAAAATGCTAATCATAGATGCGTTTTAGAATTTGATATCTCAGGGCCGTTGTGCTCAACGGGAAATAGAAATCGGACTTCTGAAAAAAGAAAACAGTCAACTGAAAGAAAAGCTGAACATGAATGCAATTGCACCCTGACCAGTAAAACTGAAACATATAGTGAGATATCTAGATATACTGGAACTGGAGTCAGTAGAAATCGTTCAGCATGTAGTTGTGATTTGAATTCTCTGGTCAATAGAATATATAAATACACTAGTTTTGTGTGAAAATTGAATTGTATACATTCCGATCTTTGTTTTCGATTCTAAAAAAAGTAGGGGTAATAATAACCCAAGATATCCAGCTTGTGATAAGTCACAAATTAAATGAATGCCCTGATTCTCTCGAGGCAACACTTTTTTTTATTTTGAATTTTTTTCCTCCCTTCCTACATCCTTTTTTCTTTCTAAAATATTTAACTGCACTTACCATTCATACATGTTTAATGGGCTAACCAGTATTTCATAAGTCCTTTTAATTCTTTTGCATTTTTTCCATCAAGTTTTCGTCTTATTCCCACATATTTGAACACCAAAAGTCCAAGCCACAACAAACTAGAGTCGCAAGACGGAACAGGGGGAATCAAGAATCCAATATCAACAATCATGTCATCGCTAGGAACCAACAGTCATCTTAAAGAATTTGCTAGTTATGTGAACAGGCCACCAACCACATCTTCAAGTCCAGTCTACGCTTCGTCGCAAACGTCCCAACCAATGAGCCCCACGCATCAACAAGTGGCGCACCATGCTTTGAGAAGATCGTCGGTATCATCGCTCGGAACGGTGACAAGCACAATAGCGTCTGCATCATTCGCCGCGGCCGTTGCAAACAACCATCCAGATCTACCCGCTCTTATCACTTCCAAAGAACTCAACGAAACAGTGTCGAGGTATAATGGTCTTCTCAGCGCCGCTCAAAAGTATAGAGAAGCGCTTCTGGTCGTGTCCAAAGCTGCCGCAGAGTTTGGCGCCGCGCTGGAGGATAGCTCGAAATGTAAAGGCGCCGGGGAGTCTGCCGAGTCGCTCATGGCTGCGGGAGGTCTTCACTACATGGTATCAAATCATCATCAGGTCTTGGCGAAATCCATTCATAAATCTTTTGAGGTCCCAGTGAAGAAACAAGTGGAAGAGTTCAAAAGCACAATTGCCGTGGGCGACGAAGAGTTTAAAAAGGAATTGAAACAGCGGACTCGGATTTTAAAAAAGCATGAGCTTGATAATCAAAGGCTGTCGAGATTGAGGGTTAGAAATTTGGTGTCATATAGAAACTCGCTGCTGGAGCTAACTGCGCAAATCGATGATATCGACCGACTCAAATACGAACACTTTGTGAGGGTGTACGATATCGCTCACGACACATCGAATAAAATATTGAGTTTTGCGGGAAGTATTGTGCGTGCCGAAGTTGAAATCTACGAGGGCATAGCACGCAAAGGTTGGTCAGGCGGAGGACTTGACGATCTAATAGCGTCATGTCCTGACCCTTTTGCACAACCAGACGAAGAAGAGTCCGAGCCTGAATCATCTACAACTTTAACGCGTTCATCTCGAAATAAGTTTGTGACCACTATTCAAAGCTTACTTGGCTCGCAAACCCCCCTGTTGCCGCCTCCATTGGGGAAATCATACGCATCATCATCGGCTTTAGCCACATCATCAACTGAACAGGAAGTTCTATCAAGCTCCCCATCGACCAAGCCCTCGCCGAAAAGCTTGTTCAGCATCTTACCAACTACATCGATATTACCAAGTACGGCAGTGAAGGAACTAGAGAACGAAGATGTGGACGACAACGATGTCGTTGTTGGACCGGTGATTGTGAACGCCAACGGCGGCAGTGGTAGTGCCGGTAATAGTACCGGTAGTGCCAGCACCAGAGAAGCAATCAAAACACCGGAACCGAACTCGCGCAGCGTGGTGGATCGGGACGAAACCAATATTTCAGACAGAGCTTCTTCGTCTGTTGGGAGTAGTTCGACCGGGTCAGTTGAGAAAGAGATAAGCAGCAGTCTGGATTCGCAGAAGGGGAACTCGTCCAAACACGATGAAATGATGGGATCTAACCTGTGGAATTGATACCAGTTTTTGAAAGAGATTGACAAAAACCCTTTTATATATATATATATCTCGCTTTATCTCCTTTTGACTGGGTATAACGTAGAAGCATTTTTTTTCATATTAATAGAAATACATTTGGTTAAAATGACCCTTGGATGGAGATAGTTATTGATGACTTGACAGTCATAAAATTCAAAGTAAAAGCTTTACTACACCTGGTCCATTTTGGCCTTGGTTACAAAATCACGAATGACTAAAACTGATAGGCAGATTCTAGGAAGCATACAATATAGATGAAACTCTCATCAACAGAAAAGCCCTTCAAATATTTTGTAGAACTTCTAATTGAAGAATTACACCGAGATTTCTCATGTTGTTTTCCTTTAATCTAAGCTTGCAGACCACATTGACATAATGTTCGACTCGAGCGATAACCTAATCGAAAACGCTCACGATTCATTTTACACAGCTTTTAAAAAGGACCTTCAAACAACCGTCATAGCTACACCAAATCCAATTTCAAGCTCGAAACTTAGATACCAGTGTTTTCATCTTTCAAGTATCACCAACTCGAGGTAAAAGCGTTATTCGCCGTGATATATTTTTCTATATTATCCATGACTCACACGTATATTTGCACAACACTCTAAATAAACTTTTGATATAGATGTCACTGGTTTTTCTAAATCGCTTAATATAAAAAAAATTGCAGCTACACCATTGACCCTTTCCACCACCTACTTACCCTCATCATAAACCCACTCTCTATTTCTGAGCAGCAGCAACAATAGCTTCAGGTTCCTTCTTCTTATTCTCCCCGAATATGTTCACAATACTCTGTGGAATAGAGTTTCCCTGTTGACGCTGGAAGTTGTAAATGCGGAACACCTGGTACCCGGCGACGGTTCCCAGGAAGAAGTTGACACTTGCGAGGAGATAGTTTTTAGGCTTGATGATGAGACACCAACGGGTCCAGATTGCGCCGGTGGCAAGGAGCGCTGTCTGTTGGGTTCCACTCATGGACTCGACCGGTCGGGCCATATCGTTGATCCCGGCAATCACCAGTGCCCACTACGACTGTTAGCGTGCACGTCGACAAAAACTTTGTCACCGGACCCAAAGTGTCCGTGATGACCTTCAATGAACAAAACAAAAACTTTGTAGACTTACTTTCATAACTGGGGCCTATACAAATAGAGAACACTGTGGGTTAGCATATTTGGAGGGGGGAGGGAAGAAAAAAAGCAGAACGAGTTTTGTGTAAAGCTGTGCAACAACGTACCCAGAAATGGATGGTTCTAGGACCGGTTTCCGAATTCATGAAACGAGTAAATTTCGATGCTGAAGCCATTTTTTTGAATTTCTCGGTGAAGTATGCTTTTAAGAATGTTTGCTACTTTCAAAAAGAGAGAGTGTGAGAGAAAGAGAGAAGGATTGTTAGAAAAAAGAGAAATAAAAAAATACAAAAAAAAAAAAAAAAAATCTGAAAGAGGAGGGGAAATTTTTTGGTGGTGGGCGGAAACTATTACTTTTTTACTCATCTGGTCAACAATGTTATATCTGTGATGCATACAAAATCTACTGTAAACTTATCAACGGAGATATCTCGTATGAAATAGCTCCTGTAGTACAAAACCCGGATAGTCTCTGAGATCTCGAACCAAGAAAAAATAAATAATTCCAGTACCAACAATCAATCGCATATTCGAAAAAAATTACACCAAAATTATTTATCATATTCAAATTCATTGGGTTATATTATTTCGTTTACATATTCATTCATTAATTAAGAAAAAACTAAATCTCATACCAAAGATTCATACAAACAATTCAAAAGTGGGTAAAGAAAAAAGAGTCAAAATCATCACTTCATTATGGACACAATTGATTCATAAACCTTTGATTTCATTACATGCCCATGTTTGAGTTTCCATTAACACCGTGATTAGGAGGGCTCATACTATGGCCAATACCATTTCCGTTCATATTCATTGGGCTCATATTCATACCATTGTTGGGCGACAACATAGAATGCGGACTAACGCCTGACGGAACATTCATCTTCCTTCCAATTTGCACCATTCTCGCCTTGAGTGCGTCTGACATAACGACCGCATATGGCCAGATATAAACAGTCGATAGAATTCTGCTCACTGCTGTCAAAGACATCAAACTCAACGGAAGTTGCATTTCTCGGTTTCCAGCTCCTGTTCTTTGCATTTGGTTGTGTAGCACATCGTTATCAGTAGCCAGAACGTCGAATACACGAACAAATATTTTTCTCAACCGTGTAACTAATTGTTTTTCTTCCTCACTCCAGTGTTGCATGTCCTTACGTTCCAGTCTATGGAAAAATTCAGACACGACCAATCCGCAGTCAAACAGTGCAACAATATTGTGTATAAAAGTTTGAGAGGCAGTAGTTTTCAAAGTCCACCGAGCTGAATGTTTCTCCCATAAAGATATAGTATCTGCTGCATAGGAAGCAGCTTCCAAAAGAGCGTTAAAATTCTTTCTTTTGCCAGATTGCACGTCCAAGATATCAGGGGAATTGAGTTTGTCCAATTCGCGGCCCATTTCAACAAAGTCTCGCTTCCAGAAGCTTGTTTTGACACTTCTCATATCTAGATAGAGTCTTACATGAGCAAGAGAAGACAAAGTAATAGAGTCTGACATTAAAGACCCCTCTTGAGTGCGTGGAATCAAAGATGCATGAGGCGATAGTGACCAGGTTGTTTCCCAAGCTCTTAAAATAGCTTCTACTCTTCTCTTTTCATTATCCATCCACAGGTCTTCTTTGTTGTACTCCAAACGCTTGTTGTGAATATCTAGATGAACGGCATAAATCAAGGTTAGAAGAGTAAATTGGGGAACTTCACCCACCAGAGTGTTACCATTCAATAGTCGATGTAAGCAGTCCAAGAAATCAAGGCCCTCGACAGCGTTTCCTAAAGAACCTTCCTGTTCTTTAGCTTGTAGATTGTCCCACCATTCTTGGGCACTCACAGATGCCCACAGATTTTCGTCACAAGGAGAACCGCACTGGATGTCAGTGTTTTTCAGAGAAGAGTTGACACTGTACCCGGTGGCCAACAAGCATGAGACGATGTGGACCACATGCATTGTTCTTATTCTTTCCTGAACAGCCACGAAATATTTCCATTTGTCTGTAATAGAAGACATTGTAGCATCAGGAGCTTTAACACATGTTCTAGGTGATATGTGCAAGTTAGCTGATTTTGCCAGTGAGATTACCGCCTTAGCTTGTGCAACTGCTATGTCATTCGTGAGTCCTTCTTCAGTAAATAGGCCGTAGATAACACCTAATACAAGAGCTTGAACAAGCCAGATAGGTGTGTCCTCTTTCTTTCTGTCGGTCTTTCTTTCTTTTCTGGATTCCAAATATACATGTACGCAACGTCTGGATATTTCAAATATTGTTGCCGAGTCAGCACGTTCAAATGCATAAAGTGCTCCGATTGAGGCCATGCTAAGGGCCAGAGGAGCGTTTTCAGGTGTAAATTCTAACTTATTGTGAAGGAACGGTAAATGAGGTAAGAAATGCTTAACAAATGAATCAACGTAGGCTTGCAATTGAGGTGTTGAAGGCAAATGAGTATTTGATTTCATGTTGAAAGGTGTGGGATTTGCTAGTGTCGACTGGATATGCGCTCTTAATGTAGGAGTTATTAACAAAGGTTTAACTTCTTCAAATTGGACGTTTTTCCTATCATTGTTGGGGAACATTGCAGTTTGATCATTATCCCACAACGTGCTGCCAAAATCCATTTCGGTAGAGATGTTATGGGGGGAATAATTGGTACCGCCAAACAAAGATGAGTTTTGATCTGCTGAAAAGAAAGGCGAGTTGTGAAATGATTGACCGTTGTTCTGAGGAGAGTTATTTTGAGATGGTCTTAGAGACTGAATAGGTTGAGTCAAAGTTTCGAGTGCATCCAATGGTTGCACCGGAGACTCATTTTGTAAAAATGAAGGGTTCAAATTTACTGGATCTGGAATCACGGCTTTGATGGAAGTTAACCAAGGGAAGTCATCATTGATAGCTGGCGGCTTCATATTTGGGCTATCGTCATAACTAGTGTTCAGCGACTGATTGTTGCTAGGAACGCTATCATGCCCGTTCATATTGGAATCAAGCGTACTTGTACTCTTTGAAGGATCAAAGTTTGTATGCATATCGCCTAAAAAGAAGTTTTCGTCGAAATGGTCCAACAGTTGGGGATTGATAAACATTGAGTTATCGCTAAATATGTCATCTACTGGAACATCTTGGTCTCCCATGGTTGTAGGCATAAGCTGTGGGGTTGCAAATCCAACTTGCGTAGGGCCGGAAGTTGGTGGATGATTAGCATCTATAAGTGCAATATCTTTGTATGACGCATAGGAAGTTGAGGAAGTTGCTGAAAATGAAGCTGCACGCATCCGCTTGGCTTTCGAACTCTCCGGTGATTGTGAGCTATCGAAATAATCAGACCGGCCAGAATGCATAAAACTTGAATTTGTGAATTGAGGCTAAAGCTAAAAGTTAGCAACTAGTTCTGGCTGATAGTGGGTCTTGAAAATTAACAGTTTGCGATAGATGGAAACTCCATACTATATCTGGGGGGAAAACTGGAAAAGACAAAAAAAACAAGAGATATAATAATATACACATACCATGTCGGAAAATAGTTGAGGATTTGGAACTGACATATTAGGAGGCGACATACTGGACCCCATAGTTGGATGCTGTGATGGCAACGCGTCATTTGTGCTTGAAGGTACAGTTGCAAAGGTGTTTGTTAAGTTGTTTGGATTTGCTGAAGGAGTAACTTGTGAACCATTTTTATTGGAACTGTTCGGTAGCATCGACTGTTGTACAGGCTGAGCACCCAATGTCTGGGGGTCAGTCGTATTTGTGTTACTTGTGTTATCATTGATGTTGTTGTTATTTCCGTTTGATTTATTGGCTTTGGTGACAGCAGTTTTTCTTTTGGCTGTCGCTCTGACTCTTGGTGTTTCTGGAAACGATCCATGAAGTTTTTGTTTGTGTCGTAGTAATAAATCGCGCCTGGCAAAACACCTTTCACAAACTGGGCACTGAAACGGTTTTTCCTTTGTGTGCGACCTTTCATGTCGTTTCAAGTGCTCTAATCTTGCAAAGGATCGAGTACAAGTCAGACAAACATGAGGACGAGGCTTGTCGGTTTTTATGATTGTTGACTTTGGTGGGATTTGCTGTGTAGGAGGCGGCATGTTAGGGCCTGGTGGGGGATGTATTTGAGTTTGTTTACCTAGAGAAGGTATTCCATGAGACAGGGTAGGTTGTTGATTTGTGCTCATGTTATAATGACTAGAATATCTTTAAACACAATTGGCAATATTTGTGATTTCTAAAGCTGGTGCGTTACTGATTTTATTTTTATTCGCTCCGGTCACAGTCTCCCTCTAATTTTCTCGTGTGTGTGCGTGAATATATAATTGTGTGTAGAGGTGGTATATTATCCGTGTTAACGGGGTTAAGACAATAGAAATTTTGATGTCAATGTGGGGGACAATGAGAAACCAACGTATAGATTTGCAAAGACCGACAACGAGTCGTTCCACAGAAATAAATCAATATCACCGAGAGAAATGGTTTACCAGACAACTTTAACAAACACAGGGCTGATCTGAACAAAAAAACTGACGGTATACTTGAAGAGTTGGTGGTGTAGTAAGATTTAATGACGTGTGAGCGTTGAGAATATAAAATACGGGACGGTAACCAATGAAAGGCTCCAGCTGAGTATTACAGTGCACGGCAACAGCGAGTAACTCAACAGGAAAGTAGGTAGAAAAGTTGAGAGGATATACGAAACGATCTGAGAAGTGAAGCACGAAAGGTGTAAAACAGAATTCTTTGAAAGGTAAAAAAATGAAAAGAAAAGGAGGAAGAGAAAACTAAAAACATAAAAAAATTGCCATGACTACAGGGAAAAAAACGCTGTTCGTACCAAAGTTTCAAAAAAAAAAAAAATTAGAGTTCAGTTAGTAAGGCTAACCAAACTTAACCAAACCAATTTGACTGAATTTGATTTTTTTGGTTTTTTACCTCAGAAAGTTGTGCAGGGCTAGGGTCTGTACAGTACAGGGCCGCCGGTTTGTTTAGTCAGGCAGACGATTTGGATTACATGATAAAGCGGCTTGTGACCACTTTTTTTCTCGACTAACAAAAATTGAAATGAAATGAAAAAAATGTATGCGCAAGATTAATGAGCTATATGTTCTGCTGTCCAGTACAATATAACTGGACGGCTTGTTATCGTCAGTGTGGACAGTAATCATAGGATTTTTGGGTGGACACACAGTTATGTATACTGGGGTGATAACGATAGAAATAATGTTGAAATAGAAACGTCTGAGTTGAGCCACGCAACACAAAAATATCAAAATTGTCAAATCTTTACTTGTAAATTTAAAACCAAAAAAATCAAGTTAACAGACAATCACTGCTTGGTAAAAGTCTTTGTGTAGTTCAATGAATGAACAGTTTTGGCACAACGCAGGGTCCTTCTATATTTACATTCTGGCCTTGTTCTTTTGAGCATCTTTTAAAACTTGATTTACTATGATTTGAATGTTACCGGATCAATTTGACGTGTATTATAGTTATAGCTAAAACTTCAGCTATACAGCTGCTGTTTTCAACACTGAATAATAAATACGCAAAAGCACGTAGACGTTCGATTTCCCAGCAATATTACCTTTCGGTTCCTTTCTGCAGAGAAACCTGGAACGATATCGATAAACGACTGTTGTCCGTAGTTTAAGGCTCACGAACAAGCGGGTACAACCTTTCGTAGCATATTTTAAACAGCAGTTTAATAAACCATTTCTTTAGTGAAAAGTCTCACAGATCAATGTTTCAAACCTCTCGTGTTCTTTAATACTTTTGAAGTGATAATAAGGAAATTTGTGTAAATAATTAGCATCTAACATGTGTCGACAATAATCAGTTCACTTGCTGGATATTCAGGCGATAGTGCATATCAAGCTATCAAGCAACGGCAAAAATAAGTTAACAGCCAATCAATAAGGTGATAAGATTAATTATTATTATTTTTAGGCTTTAGATTTTTACCCCAGGTTTTTGAAAAATAAAAAAATAAAAAGTGAAAATAAAATTTTTTTGGAAATAGAAATCGAATATCTTGATACAGTAAATAAATCGAATAGAGAGATAAAAAATCTCAAAATACATCAATCTTAATTACCAGTCACCTGGACTGCTATAAAATGGATTTGCCACATTAATTCGTGAGATCCAGTATGATATTATTATGCTAGTTATATGGTAATTTTAAAAAATCGTCTAAAACGAGGGTTTGTGGTCTAAATCATATACTATAACGGCAAATAGATCAGCTAATTCTTTCGCTATACTACACTTGCTGCCCTAAGGGCTATTATGCTTTCACAGAACGAATATGGGATCTAGTTGTTACAGAGCAAGTTGTGATGGCATCTACGAATAATGAAATCCCGTAATCACCCTAAGATGGAATATCTGTTCGGAAAAAAAAAAAAAAAAAGCAGATCAACACTCAATAGACGCATTTCTAGTTAGCCTACCATCCATCGAGTCGCCGTACATGAACCCATTTTTCGAACGTATCAATGTGAAAATTTCGAACTGATAAAGATTATTTACGCCAATCAATACAGCTTCTTGCGCTGCTTCACACTTCGTTCTAAGCGATCTATTCCAACACGGCACCTCCATAACCATAATCCTCTCGACAACTGATGGGTTTGTGAAAATTACTCTAATATACCTGTAGTTTGACGGTTTATATTTTGTTGTTTATTTGTTTATTTATTTTTTCTGGAAAAATATTGTTGACCTCAAAAATATAAACATAGAAACCAACACCAAGAGGATAAACCTTTTTGTGATACTCTGATCTCTTAAGAACAGGGATTTTTGACAAAGAAAAAAAAAACTTCAAGCTAAGCTTTGGCCAATCACCACAAAGACTTAATAAAACCTACAACATTTTCTATTTTTTTCCAATATTTTTTTTCTAGCCTCTAAGAGGATCTAAGTCAACCACGTAGGTAACAAAAAGGTTTCATATCTGTGATAGTACTGCGACGATTATCTATTCTTTTGAGGCAGGTCTACAAAGCTAATGCTTGACTGTGGAAAAGCACGCTAGCCAGGCAGTGCTGTCGACCTACCTGCCTAAACTTCAGTTTGCTCCTGATCTACAATAAAACTGTCTAACACTTCTTAACCCAGGTACATTTGTACAGAATCGTAAGTCTGCATTTCCTTTTTCGTCATGTGAACTGAAATCAATAATAGCGTTTGTCATGCGGTAACTTATAGCAGTTTTCTTCTTTTGATAACTGCAAAATGCGTGAATCCAGATATCCTTGGGACACTCGAAAGATAAAAGGCCAAGCATAGGTTTCGTAAACGGTGACTGGTGTCGGGTTTTGCTACGGGACTTGTACATTATTCACATTGTGGGTGAATTTATCTGAAAACCGCAATATACCACTGTACTGTAGAATATATAAACTGTATCCTACTTTGTTAAAATTTATAAGTTTCATTCCCTGCTTGTTACGAAGTATTGCATCCGTACTAGCTTTTATTGTGGGAATGGCAAACCACCAACAAAAGACATAAAATTTCATGGTTTGTAGGATATAATTGTCTTCTTGATCAAACAAAAGTGTGCATCTCCATTTATCTGTCCACTCAGTAGCACTGGCCAGTTTGGTGTTAGTTTTATACTGAAAGCCCCTCCTTTTGATAGATTGTTTGTATTTGTCTGCAGTCATATCACAAAAGCGCTCGAACTAGCACTAAAACTCTTAAGTCCTTTCTGAGCATTTCTTGTTAAAGCTCGTCCGCATTTAAACCAAAATTGGTGGGCTATTATACGACTTTTTTTTCTTACTCAACATAAAATAGAGAATTTTTCTTCTAAACTGATATTGTGTTGGTTATCAAAGACTCGTCGACGTATACTGTACGGTTAGAATTAGACCCGACGGACCGATGCTTTAACCAGCACTTAGGGTTTGCGGTTTTACAGTTGTAAATAAATGGAAAAAAAATTAAAAATAAAAAAATAGGCAAAAGTGTAAACTTTGTTTCCCCAGATTTACCAGTGTATCGGAAGCCAAATTTACAAAATTTCCGAAATCTTTACCCACACATTGGCACGTAAAAAACTCTTTATAGTAGAAACTTTGGGTTAGGAAAGACAGCCAAAAATATTTTTATTTTTCGTTGAGACATGGATTGTTGAACTTGAGCCAAATTGTTTAGGGAAAAAATGAAAAAAGTGGGTATTTGACGTCCTTACCCTTACCAAAACTGTTCACAACCTGTCAAGTCAGGGTAACCATAAAGCTGGCCCTAACTCGTTTGCAAAACTAAAAAATGTCCTGCAATTCGAGCATAAAAATTATTTCATCAATAATTTTCTTCTTCTTCTTCTTCTTTTTTTTGCTCTTTAGAGCACGACACCGTTTTTAGACGAACCTGTACGATGAATTCTTTGTGAATTTCCAATTTGCAGAGACAGAGTGGAATGACGTCGTTTTGACTGACTTGCACTTTGCTTAATTTTATACATTGTATTGGTGATTCATGGTGTCAAGAGTATACATGTTTTTAGGCCTTTTTAAGAACTTTGTTGGAGATTTCCGATGAACACAGAGTGTCAGATGAGTCCTACATCTTTTTTTTATATCGCTAGATTATTAGATACGTATCCAAAATACTAACTGAAAAATTCTTCAAATTTGACAAATCCTGTAACGTAAAAATTGTTGGGCATGCCACGTTCCATTTTCTGAAGTGGCTCAAGTAAATTTCAAACGTGGAAGACTGGAATTTGTTTAATGCAGTACTTGAGGTGGACTTTGAACATTGAAACTTCTTGCTAGTTTCGACTGGCCCAAGTTCCAACTCTCGAGTGTTTCTGTCAATGGTCTGATTTTTGTTCTTGACGGTTCGTTACGTCATACAATTTCAGGTAAATTTTCAATTTTGTGCCTAGAACAAAGTGCAGCACGCAGTCTAACAAACTTCTGTAATCCCCCACAAAATTTCATTCTCTAGAAATCGAGAATCGAAAATCGAAAAAAAGTAGGGTAAACTTAGTGTCTCGTCACTTAGGAACGGGTTCATAGACAGATTTCATTGGAAAGTTCAAGAATCCATATCTATCATGATTATGTATCTTGTTTTTCTATCAATTCTGAGGACAGATTGGATTTTCAAACAACAGGTCGGATCTGCCTAACTTAAGAGGTCTCGAAAGTAAGTCTTATCAAATCCTGTCGCCAACACATAACTTACACGGATGGAATTTTTCACGTTTCAAATATTTTTAAAAACTGTATTCTGTGAGAGAGTCACTCACAAAAAATCTATAAGAAGGCTTGCAAATATACTTTTTTTTTCATTGATTTTTGAAATTTGTTATTCATCATCCAACAGACGCTACTCCTAGTCAATTTCATATTATCATACCCACATACTAAAAAACTGTTTATTGTTTGCAAAAATGTTGATCGCTACTGCCGTTGCTAATAAAGTCACCTTTGACAAGGATCAAGTTACCGTTGAGTTTGCAGATGGAAAGACTTCCAAGTTTCACAACATCTGGCTTAGAGATTCATGCCAATGTGAGACCGATTTCCACCCTCAAACTAAACAAAGACTGCTAGACACCTTCAGTATTCCTGAAGACATTCAACCCACTTCTGCCAACATTGACGGTGCTTCAGTTAAGATTGATTGGAACGATGGGCACTCCTCCAACTTCGATTTAGAGTGGCTAATTCTGCATTCCTACGATCCTGTCATTGTCACTGACAAGTCTCCAGAATTAGACAGAAAACTATGGAACTCAGAATACATTAAGGCCAATTGGCCCGAGGTTGAGTACCAAAAAGTCATGGACTCGGATGACGGTGTCAAAGAATGGGCATACAAAATCTTCACTTACGGATTCAGCATGGTTGAAAACGTGCCTGTTAACCCCGAAGACACTGAAAAATTGATTGAGCGACTTTCGTATATCAAGCCTACTCACTACGGAGGATTCTGGGATTTCACAGCAGATCTTGCCAAAAACGATACTGCTTACACCAACCTTACCATTGCATCCCACACTGATGGTACCTACTGGTCCGACACCCCCGGACTGCAACTCTTCCACATGCTCCACCATGACGGCGAAGGTGGTGAAAACATGCTTGTTGATGGATTCCAATGCGCCGAAATCTTGAAAAAGGAAAGCCCTGAAGCATACGAAACCCTCTCGCGAATACTGATTCCTGCACACTCCGCCGGTGAAGAAGACGTCTGCATCACACCCACCATGCCCCTCCCCGTGTTCACGCACCACAACCAAACCGGCAAGCTTGTCCAAGTTCGTTGGAATAACTGTGACCGTTCAATCATGGACCAGTGGAACTCTCCCGAAGATGTTGTCAAGTTTTACAAGGCTATTAGGCTGTGGAATGATATCTTGACAAGAAAAGAAAACGAGATTGTGGTCAAGTTGAAACCTGGTCAGTGCTTGATTTTCGACAACTGGAGAGTTTTGCACGGAAGAGTGGGATTCACTGGTAATAGAAGAATGTGTGGTGCCTATGTTAACAGAGACGATTTCATTTCTAGAGTCAAGTTGCTTAACCTCGGAAGAGAAGCTGTCACCAAAAACTTGTAAGCTTGAAATAAACTGTTATAGTTTTGGAACGTTGTATATTCCTATATAATATTGTATAAAGACATGTATCTAGAATGAAATGGAAATGTTTATAAATTTGCTTGAATCTGATTGAGGAAACCATTTTCAATAACTTTTGCTCGTGTCGAATAGCAATAACTGAATGTATCGTTTGTGCTGTATGCTGTTCACCTGTGACACTGTGCATGCTGAAATTCTATCAAAAGCAAAATCTAAAATTGTGGGGTAACGCTGCAAGAATTAGTATTTCCAATATTTTTATTTATACTCACTTTTGAATCGTGTATCGTACACACTATCACAATACCAGACAGCAACCATAGTAACTACTTTTTTTATTTCAATAATTATTATATTACTGGTACGTAGGACGCAGGGATAATCCAATGTCAGTATGAAATAATTGTAGGCCAGAGATTTAGATATCAAGTATGACATTATGCTATAAATTATGTTTATATCTCTGAATAGGATGATGACCAAAAACTAGTACAGAAACTTCTGTGTTCAGACTAGAATATGTGGTGATTTATATAACAGTGATAGTCTCATCATAGTTGGTTTCTGACGATACCCAAGCAGCTTCTGACTGATAAGCCTTTCATCTTCCACGCTCACACCACATGCACCAGAAAAAAAACATCTAATATGGATTTCATACAACATCCCTTCCTAACACCGATTTCACCAACTCCCTTACTTCCTCGCTATCACCATCATCCACCTCCAAGTTCCCATTCAACGCAACGCCTATTAATTTCGTCATACACCTTTCTCTCCACCTTCTCTTCCTTCCTTCTACCTCATCCTCTAATTCCTTCCCTTTTCTCTCCGCGCACTTCAATATCTCCTCAGACACACCTGCCATTCTGGCAACTCCAATTCCGTATGCCGCACATGCACCGTTCTCATCTTCTTGGCCTTCCATGAATTGGTACAGGAACTTTCCCTCAACTGTGCGCATCCATCCTTGTCTTCTAGAACCACCGCCTAGGTCTGAGTAATGCGTGATGAATACTAATCTACTCCTTAAATCCGATGCAAAGTATTCCAGGATGGCGTCGGCGATGGCAACTCCATCATGTGTGCTTGTTCCTCTTCCCACTTCGTCTAGTATCACTAGCGAGCTACTTGTTGCGTGTGCTAGGATTTCAGAAACCTGTGCAAGCTCCACATGGAACGTCGATTGGCCTCGAAACAGATTATCTTGGGCCCCCATCCGTACAAAAATCCCATCATGAGGGCCAATCTGTGCCCACTTCGCAGGCACATAACTACCAATCTGCCCGAGGATTGCAATCAAAGCTATCGTGCGTGCATAAGACGATTTCCCACCCATATTAGGACCCATTAATATCAGTTGCCCACTTTTCGGTGTAAGTTGAATTGTGTTGGGTATATATTGTGTTCCAGGGGGAAGAAGATGCTCGAGGACAGGATGGCGTGCACCACGTACATCTAGGCCAGCTTCAGAAACGTACTCAGGTTTGACGTATCCTGGTGAAGAGGCTACCGCTGCCAGGGAGGTAAGACAGTCGAACTTCGCCAGTGCGTTAATAATTCGGCGGAAAACATCTATATTGGACGATATTTCTGAGAGAAAGTTATTGTAAACAGTTTCGCATTCCAGTTTCAGTCTGTCTTGGGATTTTTCCAAATCTCGTACTAGTTCGACTGTTCGCGGAGACCGAAATCGAGCTTTTCCACGGAGCTGGCTAAATTTGATCCATGTGTCCGGAACTTTTTTTGTATCTGCATTGGAAACTTCAAGAAGATAAGCTACATTTGCAACAGTAACGTATTGGAGTGTTTTTATGCCAGTAGATTCTCTAAGAGCCTGAAGCTCATTTTCAAGACTAGTCGACACCGATATTATACCGTAGTGTAAATCTTCTATGGAAGGATGTTGTTCAATGTAAAAAATGTCTGTTTTGTCGTTTGCCATGGCACCTGGTTCGCGCATCATGCTAAGATATTTTGCAACCATTTCAAAATCTCCTTCTAGATCCTTGAATATTCCATTCAATATCGGGCTTCGAAATCCAAACCCTTTCCGATTATCCAAGATGGCACCAAGTTGATTTAGCTTCTTCAAAAACCAGTAAAGAACTCTCGGTTGGCATCGCAAGTAATATATACCCGTCAATTCCTTTTCCAAATCTCTGCATCCTTTCAAAAATCCGGTAATCTTTTCAATAATAGGGTATTTAGCAAACCCACTTAGAAGTTCAGTTACTGCAAACATTCTATTTTCGATTTCATGTTTTTGGATCATAGGATTGGCAATCCATTTTTGTAGCAGACGTGACCCGAAAGCAGTGCAAGTGTGGTCAATAGCCCAAAACAAACTGCCCTTTACGCTGTGATCGGTTTGATTGCGAAAAAGTTCAAGACTCTCTATGGTATTTGCGTTAAGCATCATAGTAGTCTTCTGTTGAAAGTTTTCAAAGTCAGCAACAAGCTGAAAGATTGAGTCAAGTTGAAACGGTTTTAAGTACTCAATCAAACTAACTAAGCAGTGTCTGACATCTTTGTTATATTTATCAACTACTTTCCGCTTGTTTCCATCCTGGTCTTCTTTAAGATAAAACTTTTCCAATAACAAATCAATAGAGTGCACTGGCTTCTTTTCTACTTTCATTATCCTTGCATTCGGAACAAGCCTATCAATTAGTGTCTGAACGCTCTGTTCAACCTCACCCACAATTAGCATTTCGCAAGGCCGTACATGAGCTAATCTCGTCTCCAATTCGTTATGTAACATAGACTCTTCCCAAGTGTCCACCACAACTTTCCCCACATCCAGCTCTGTTGCAATCATCGCCCAGTGATTCCTAGTTCCCTCAGTTATCGCCATAACTGGCCTGCGTTCCTTTTCCAGCTCCAGCTCAATCCAAGTTCCTTTAGTGTAAAGTTTTTTCAGCCGTCGCTCGAAAATCCCCGATCCTTCTTTCAATGCACTTGTTTCACTCTGTTCTACAATTCCGACTTTGTACCCATATTCCACTAACTTGCGAATTCTGTGATTGAACACTTGACTAGGGAAACTAATGCGCGACGTGTTGGTATTGTAAGAGAATGCTTTAGCTGCCAAAGCAGCATCGTCCCCAAGAATCACATAACGATATCCAACCTCCATCACAAGAAGGACGTCTAGGTATTTTAGCTTGAAGTCGTGGTACTGTTGTTCAAGAGGAGTCAACTTTTTAGTCTTACCATCATCATTGACAGCGACGGTTTTTGATTTGGTCAAAACTGATTTCACACGTTTCCTAGTAGCATTAGAGCTATCAGATGGTGTTGAATCAGAAACATTGGGTTCACAAGAAGCAGGATCAGCTGTATTTGGATCATTAGATCCCGAATTGAAAGTAGTAGGTTTTGGCTGCTTGTAGTTGAATTTTAGGCGTGTTTGCGCAACTAACAGGTTCCGATTTCGTTTTTGATCAACGGTAGTATCTGCCTTTTTGACAGAATTCTGGACAGGATTTTCAGCAGTAACAGCTTTTCGTTTCTTTGTGAAGTATTGCGAAACGGTTTGCTGGCCCATCGTGATCAGTTTTATACATTTCGTACCTCACGGGCCCAAAACATAGGAGAAAGGAAATTCTAGACATAACTCAAAATTAATCTTCATTTTTTATTTTTTTTTCGCGTTTAAATTTTTTGGTGTCTTGATTTTCTTCAGAATTTTTACTGAACAAAACAAAATGCATGGTGATACGGCAGCGAAGTTGATTCAAGATGCGAAACGTACTAGGAACTTAGAAACACTGCCGGCATTCCAGGACGAGCTAGTCCAGGCAGTCGTTCGTGAAATACAAGATCTAAACCAAGATGCTCTAGAGTTGACACACAAAACGGAAGAACTACGACAAGAACTTTCACAAAACTCTCAACTCCAAGACGAAGATCTTCTTGAGAACAGACAACTACTTTGTTCTATAGTCGTTTCTCATCTGTCTATGGTCAGGAATAAACGATGCCTTATGGCATATCAGAAATTACGCGCACAAGTTTTAGACCAAATGGCATGGAATGAGCTCGACTACTTGGATGCAAATTTAACGTATAACCTGTCGCCCCCAGAGCAGCGATATTGGAGACAATATGCGGAGCTGGTTGTGCAGTATAAGGGTGCATGGACGGAAATCGACTTGACAGGAAGCTTGGAACCTCCGCAGGATTTGTTCATCGATGTGAGGGTTATGAAGGACGCAGGCGAAATTCAAACAGAATATGGTGTCTATAATCTTACTAAAGGAAGTCAGTACTACGTTCGACAATCAGATGTTCAGCGATTAATACAGCAAGGCTTCTTGAAGAAACTAGAGCCAGGTACGTAGTTAGTGAAGCTATGGAAGTTTCTTACCAATAGTCATTTGATCATTAGTATCACTATAATATATATTAGCATTTGTTACCATAGAGAACACACAACTCACATACAATAATATAAAAATCAGGCATTATCTCCCCCGCCATAATTTATTTCAATGATTCGATTTTTTACCCCAACAATCAAAAACAACAAAACTTTCCAACATCTTTTCACTCACATTTGTTTTACTCCATTGCTTGTTATTTCACTTCTTACACTTTGTGCATCATACATTTCATCTATTTTGATAACAACTAAAAATGGGGGGAACAATCTCTAAATCTCACGATCAATTATACCCTGTTACTGATGCCTTCGATGGGTTAAATCTCACACCAAGACCATCAGGTCTACCCCCTCCAACGGCCCAGTCCAAAGCCAAACTTCAACAACTACTGCGTGCAAATCACTTGTTTAACGCTACATTGTACAATAACAGAAAATTCCATAACCACATTGTGCACGCCCTTGCATCGGCATACTTTCTAGGTGCCCCTTCTGAAACCTTGTATCGCATCTACGAAAACTCTAACAAGATAGTGGCCAAATGGGAGAGCGATTCCCCTGCTGAAGTTACTGATGAAGACTGGTTCGAATTGATGGGCGATTCAAGGTATGAACGAGGCTTTTTCGATTACTTTCAAGAAAAAATCACGGATGGTAGAGTTTTCGATTGGCAAGGCGTAGTCAATACGTTTTTGACCAGCAAGGATGCCGAAGAGGGGCTCATGTGCAGGGCAATGGTTGCTGGATTACTACACCCGATTATCCATCTTGGCTACGCTGCCGAACTAGATGATTGGGAAGTTGCGTCAGAGGCACTCACACTAGCCGCTAGTTCCCCTAACGATTTTAACATGGATCTCCTTAATCTTCGAAGTTACGATGATAAACCAAGTGCTCAAACTTCCCGCACGATTCTTCAAATATTTGATTCTATTCGCACAAATCCCTTGTTTGATTCAGTTAGCCCAGATCTTGCTGTATCAGAGTTGGTTGCAAAATTCCCAGAAGAGCTTAGTGAGCTGATTAATGAGCTGCCTCTTCACCAGCCTTTTAAAACCACAATTCTCCAGTTAATCTCCGCCTCTGCATACATACTCACCTGTACCCCAGTATACGACTTTTTCTTGCTCCACTTATTTACATCATCTCTAGCCGTTCTTGAGATCTTTGAAAACCCTATTTCGCAATCAATTTTTCCGGATAAGCAGAAGTTTCTACTCTTACAGAATCTATGGTTTACGTTCATAACTCAGTTTATTTTAAGAGGTCGACCAGAAGTAAATATAGAAAAGGTGCCTGCAGAGTTACCAGGGATCGAAATGCCTTGGGCCGTGATATACTCTGGGTTGTTTGGTGAACAGGTGGAAAAGTTCGACACGCATGTTATTAAGGCAGTTAGAGGACTGCTTGTGGCGGAGAGTCTTGGGTTGGATGGAAGAACGGATGGGTTTTGGACTAGAGCTGCGGTTCAGTTTGTGGAAAAGATGAAGACCGAAAAGTTGGCTCATTGATTTCGGGTGTCTGTCATGTTTGCGATTGATTGAATGAAGGCTCTCGAGATGATTTATATCGTCCTGTCATGTGTTGAATTAGTATCCTTGATATCTAGTGCACAGCGAATAACAGCTCAGTTATATATTGTAATGTCTTAATTTCATTTTTTGAAATATAACTCACAACAACCAAATTATCTAATTATCTAATGTAGTGTATAAACATGTATGCGTTTCATTATTACTCTGCAAAAAGATGTGAATTTTCTGTTTGAAAAATACAGACCGAACTGATATGAAAAACAGTCATAATTAGAAATGATGGTTATATAATGTATATAGTGATAATAAGAATAGATAAATAAATAAAATGAATGGATTAATGAATAAATGAACGAATTAGTGATTGGAATTCGTGTACAACAAACACTCTGGTAAAGCCATACAATGGAAGAGAAAGCTGAAGACAAACAGTAAAGGAACCAAAGCAAAAGACACTCCTCCAATTCACTGACAGCCCCAAAATAGGCTGATCTGAAATCAACATAAAATAAAGCATGTAATTCAATATGATCAAACAACACCATAAAGCTTCACTTAGCAAGAGCATCGCGGTATATACTATAGCCTATTACTTCTGATTAGAGTCAAGTGCAGATTCCGTTTCGCCCTCTTCCCCTTCGCTCAATAACCCATCGTCATCGTCTTCACCATCGAGATCCAAGTCATCGTCATCATCCGAATCAAACGATCCCGTGTCTGAGGCTTCATTAAAAAAATCTTCATCATTCTCCTCATACGCCATATCTCTAATTTTCTTTTCCTCCTCTTCCTGTTTCCTTCTACGATGCAATTCCTCTTCGGCATTGGCAACCTCGCCCCGAAGTTCCTTCTCGTTGAGCTCTACAAGGTCAGGGAATATGCTCATGAAGACCTTGTTTTCCCGTGCGTTGTATTCTTTAGACTTGGACGCTAGGTCCTTGCGAACTGTTGCTGAGGCAGCCATAGTGCTTACGGCCTGGTCTTCGGAAACCATGAAACTCATCATGCCCATGAGAAATGTTGTTGCATTCCACGTAGGTGACCATTGGTCCGGGTGGTAGTTCGTCATACTCATGCATATTTCTCTACAGGGTTTGAATCTGCCATTGGGAGTGATCATCATGACCGCCGGCGGTTTGAATGGGTAATCTGAAGGAAAGTTGAGGACTCCATGGTACTGGCCGCCCTCGTATGGAGTATCGGGTGGTCCTGTTAGCACGTAATGCCATTCGAGCAAGTTTGATTCGTTAGGTTTAACAATGATGAGTGGTTCTGGAGATTCCGTTGCTTTTTTGTACTCTGACATGAGGCGGGTTTGTGTGAAGCGAGGTATTGTAGGAGGTTCAGTGCGGAGGGTGGCAGACTCACCATGTAGAACTCTGCGTGTGATGTCGTTTTGTCGTTGCTGGACGGCCATTGCGATAGAATTGATGTTGACGTTGAGAAGCGCTTGGTTAGCAGGGCGAGTGCGTTTTTGTGGTGGGGGAGTTTCAGCTTGAAGAGGGTTTACAGGAGAAAGAGGACGCTTTTGTGGTAGTTCTGCTGTTGCTGTTTCGGTAGCCGTAGAAGAGGAAGTTGAAGGATTCGGATTCGCCGTAGATGCAGATGGTGCAGATGCCGCTGTTAAAGTTTGGGGATTTGGATTGTTGCTGGTTGGAGTGCTGGAAGAAGACATGTGCAGGGCGTAAATGGGACCGGTTACTATAAGGAATGAAATGTGCTAAATTACAGTGTAGCAGTGACAGTATGGGAATTGAGAAAAGGGGGAAATGAAGTAGCTAACAGAAAAGGGAAAAAAGTGGTAATTTGATAATAAAACTAAAAAGTGAAAATGAGCTTGATATTAATTAAAATCGAAAACTAAAACACATGAAAAATAGAAACTAAAACGATGGTAGGAGTTAAAATGTGGTATCTAACATGCTTGTCGGTTATTACAGTTGAGTATCAAAGAAAGGAGACGACACAAACGACGCTGCAAATATCGTCCCTGTGTCCGGTCTACGGGTTTTTTATGTGGTATACAACCTGTAATGTTGAATGTTTTTCATTCCGTCTAACCGTCTAGATCTGAACCCTGCACAGCCATTCTCCCATAACGTTGGACCAATTCCGGCAGTAAATGGTAAAACATCGACAACACTTTTATCAACACCGAACCAAGACTTGTAAAGTGGCAGATCTATTGTTAGGGTTGATTATTTTGTTTCTGTGCGTATATTCACATCCCAACCCCAATATACTGTAGTTGGTCTGGAGTCTACAAATCAATGCCACAGTTCAATTTGATACTGCCGGATACCCCCAAAAGTTCGGGTTGAATTACTCGAAACTATCATACACGAATTTTGTGTACAACAAGGTGAAAACGGGTTGATTTTAAAGGGCATGTCTGATACAAGATGGTTGAATTTGACAAAACTCCAACTTACCATATAGCTGCGACGTACTACACAATCTTGCCTATGTGGTTAGTCAACACCCGTAATAATCATACTATTGATTTTTAGTCATCGAGGGTATCACGATCATCCAAGTTTTTCGTGCGATAGTAACAGTTTCACACAAAACATGACAGTACTTTGAATACCTAAAAAGACTGACTGATATAGTTGCCTAATCGTAGTATCATGAGAATCTCGGAAAAATTCAGCTTGTGCACTAATATGGCCAGGGCCTATTTTAACTTTCTTGTATTTAAGATCAACAAGTATCATTCAAACTAAGCGATACTCCAGAACAAATCTCCATCCAGCACTACACACCATCTCTTTACCTCCTCCTTCACTGCTTGTTTATTATTTCTTTCTTTTTTTCTCAATATAATACAAAAATTCATAATGAACTATTTACACAACCCTCTTGCTATTTCTTTTGAGTTCGGTTTTATGTCTGTTTAACTCCTTCCCTTCTTTCCACGAGGTCTGTCCTTCACCTTCATCTTATTAACATTCTTGCCCCTTCTCGTCTTGAAACCAGACTTGGCCTTGACACCCCATGGTGATTGCGAAATCTTGTTACCCTTCGATTTACCTCTACCACCACCATGAGGATGTTCGTTTGCGTTCTGTGCAACACCACGCACCGTAGGTCGAATACCCAAATGTCTACTTCTACCAGCCTTACCCAATGATCTGTGTTGATGATCCGGGTTAGACACAACTCCGATTGTTGCAACTGCATCAATGTCGACCAAACGATGTTCTCCAGATTGAAGCTTGATAGTAGCCTTTTCTCCCTTGGGATCTAATTCAAGCAATCGCCCATATGTTCCTGCAGATCGACACAGTTTTCCTGGTCCGTTCTTCGAAATACCAATGTTATGAATCACGGTACCCAGTGGAATATATCTCAAAGGCAAACAGTTACCTCTCAGAGCAGTTCTTGAAGAAAGCATTGCTTCATCGAAACTTCCACCCATGGAATCAATGATATCCTTCGGCCATCCAGATCTGAATGATCTGACTGTATCTCCTGCACGAAGACCTTCACAGGCGATGATATACGAAAGTCCACCAGTTTCAGTGTTTTCTAACAATGCGATATGTGCGGTTCTACCCGGATCGTACTCAATGCGAACAACTTTTTGAATAGCCATTTCCTTGCGGTAAAAGTCAACCATACGAATACGCTGCTTGTGTCCACCACCCTGGTGACGAACGGTAATTACACCGGTGTTGTTTCTACCAGACTTGGGTTTACGTGGAACGGTCAGTTCTTTTATAGGTCCACCTTTGTGGAGGTAGGGGTAGACCGGGAAACGGTACCATCTAAGGGCCGGGTTGGTGGGCTTGAACTTTTTCATTTGAACTGCAGCTTTGGCGATCTTGTTACGCAATTTGAGCATACGATCTTGTTCTTCGAGTTCAGAAAGATTGAGTTGACCGTCGAGAGGCACAATTTCGAGCGACTTCATTTCTTGGCTCAACATTGTTTCAACCATTTCCTTCTTGGAAAGACCTTGGGGAGAAGGTCTGAGTCGTTCTTTGCGCACATGTGAAGCACGAGGAGTTTCGGTTTCGGACGGAGGAGGTGTAGGAGGAGCTGGTGTTGCTGCAGATGCGTTTCTAGTTGAGATTGTGGAAGAAAAACAGCGTTTCCCTATGGCAGCACCTGGAAGGGAGTGACGCAAGGCCACTGGCCTAAAAGACTTAGCAAGTACAATTAGTTGACTTGCCATAATTGATATGGAGGTGAATAGGGAGAGGAGGGGGGTAGGAAAGAAAAGGAATCAAGAAAAAAAGTTTGATGGTGAATCTGTAAATCCCAGAGTGATGTTAGTACGATTTTTTTTTTTTTTTTGATTTTTTCACTTCTTCCTTTCCTAATATGATGGGTGAAAAATTTTGGAAACTTTGGTTGGTGGAAAAAAAAATTCAAGTAGGGTAAGTTGTGATGAATCAAGTTTTCTAATGATTGAATCAACAAAAAGCGTTTGGAGTTGAACAAATTTATAAATTCAGGGTATTTACGTGATATATCCGTATTTGTTGATTCGATTGTAAGTAATGTGTAGAAGCGCTTGGTGTGTAAAGATTTGGACGAATGGATTGATTGATCTTGTTCATTTTAAGAAAGACGTTATCGTAAAGACTATTTTATGACTTGAGTGTTATAATGTAGAATATATGACTTGAATGCTGTAAAGTACTAATGCAACATAAATCTATAGGCTTATATTACTTCATCCTGGCATGCTTCACCATCTAACTTAAGTTTTTTCGCAATTGGGTTTTGAAGCAAACGTGACCGAGTGTATAGAAATTCCTCTCGATTAGACTAGATCATGTAGCTTCGTGATCTGAAAATTTTATCTTTATGATTGTCCCTGGCCTTTATCAACGTCAAAATCGGGCTGTCTTGATTTGTGAGTGCTCGCATATAGATTAGTTACAAATGGTTTAAAAATAATTTTAAATCCAGGCACTTTTCGATTAATCCTTAGTTGAACTTTTAAGCAACATTTCTGTTTCAGTAGTCTATGCTAAAGTTACTGCAAAATATACCTCGACAGGTCCCGTACAGCAGAAATGCTTGTCCACAATCCTTAGGCATTCCATACCACCTTTATTTTTTATCAATAACTTGTTACTCTTTTGAATTCCTTTAATAACGACAATTATATTTGCTGAATCCATTGGTGCCACTTTGGCTTGGTCATTTTCCTGATTCTTTGGAATCTAGGGTATATTTGAGTTTACTTCTCATGATACCTTGCTTGGCGATTTAGTCGTTGAAATGTATTTGTTCATTTGTGTCAAAAGCTCTGAATTAGCACAATCTTTAGATATGGGAAATATCTTAGTTCTTTCTGATCTTGAAAATATTGTTTTAAGGCTATATTCTGCATCACGAATTTTCATAAAGTTGGACAACGTTATTGACCACATCTTTGGATTCAGAAAATATCTCTGTACATCAACCTTTTTAGGGATGTACCTGGCTGAAGACATCGCAAAAGCAGGTATATTACATAAAGCATGGTAAATATAAGTCGTAGTGATTCGGATTTATACAGATTTATGAGGGTTAATATTCTTGTTTCTCGTTCAGGATCCATCTGTTTTCTCGTTCTGAGGGCATGTGAGATTGTGACAACATTTTCTGGAAGATAATATATTATGGCTTCACTTTAGCATTTATTTTGCTGCTCCAATACCATATCTTTCATTTTAAAAGTGAAGTGCTTAGAATGTAGCAAATTCCAGCTCGTGTTGAACTTCACAAGCGTTATTCTATGTTTGGAGTTAGATTTTACTACACTAGTTTTGAGCTCACATTACCGTCAATGATCCCCATTAATCAAATGCAGGGACTTCTTTTATATGTTAACTATCTTGTGAGCAAGGTCAAACATGTTTGGGCTACTGTTTACAATAGGAAATGGATCTTCTAACGCTTTCTAATATAGAAATGTATCTCTGCAACGTCATGGCCGAATAGAATTGTCCGACTTTACTTGGTTAAAAACGTTTGCTTGTCGGATGCCAAAAATTTGGTCTGATTTCTCGCACGATCTCGACAAAGCAATATTGCAGTCGACGATTGAAATAAGTAGACATTTCTAATATGTTATTTTTTGAGTCCTCAGAATAATTGTGAGTATACAGCGTTTCTTCAAACCTTGATCGTGTTGGAAGTACGCATATGAGAGGTTGGGCTTGAGCCGGCTTGGATTCTCACAATTTTCACAGATTTTTAAGCTGTTCACATTAAAACAATTCTAAGGGTAATCTATTGGTATTAATTTTATGGCAATATTATCAACAGATGACGAAAATTCATTTCAATATTACTGAAAATTTTTGTTTCTAAAACCAATAAGCTCTCATGGTCACCGAATAAAATTTTAGCATACCAGATCATGTTTTGGAGGCCCATACTAACGAAGTTTGGCGCAAAGAAATTGATTTGGATGTCATTCAAAATCTGCTGAAAAATTTACAAAGTCAGAAAAAGGTAGCACAGTTTTTGATGTTCTGGCTAGGACTGTTGACTTACAAATTGGAAGAATCTATGCATCTATAAGCATCAGATATACCCTTTTATAAGTCAGCAACCAATATTCAGCCTCTCTGCCTGGTAATACAGTCTCTAAAATAGTCTCTGTCTTCCCAGATTAACATAAGCTAATATTTTTGTAGTTAATCGGACCTATTCTATATGCCTTACTGGCCAATTGACTAACATGAATTCCACATTTGTCCAGATTCCAAAATCTATCCTTTTGAGACCTTTAGCTTAGATTCCAATCTAGCCAAAGTCTCGAAAAGCAGCTGTGCTGTAGTTCTTTTTCTCCTTCACATGCAATACTCTTAAGACATCAATAATATTTATTTAATGCTTAGTTAGAAGGATGGATCTCTTAATAAAACTAGATATTCAAGTAGTAGAGGGATCAGAAACATCAGGGCCCGAAATTCTCTGGCCATACCACATAAATCACTGTAAATCGGGATAGACTTTGTTTTAGCAAAATTGATTATATGGCTTTTAAGGATCGTTTCTTGTACAGGAATAAGTGGCTGGTGTTTTCAATTGACCAGAATCTGGGTCCCAATTTTTTGCACGCCGTCCGTAGGAGTCAAAAGTGGTGTGCACAAAGACAATGTAATCTTAGGTATAGAATAAGTGTTTTCCAGGGTCTCTGACGACTTCTATCGCATTTTTTCTATCTTACGCTTACGTTCGGCCTTGTTGAAAATGGACTATATAGCATCGTTGATAGTCTGAGTGAAGTCAAATAATGTCGCACACATTACAATATGTGTGTATGATATAAGGCTACACTAAATTGTAAAGATAACAGGCATTTTAACCATGCCCTGTTTCCACAGAAATTGTCCTAATTTACTACTGTATAAAGATCATTTTGCTTGTCACTGTTGGCTCCATAACTGATCTCTTTCACTTTTCAACAATCAAGTGGCTGGCCCTAATAATCTATGACAGTTAGATATTATGATTGTATATACTACACGTAAACTTGAACATCATCCATCCATACCCCAACCAGGCCCCCCATTCCACCTACAGTACGTACCTACATCTCCCAAATACTCACCACCCGTGGCCATACCACCCAGATTCTTCCTTCCAAAAATTACATCACTTCTACAAAGAATCAACGGAACAACAGGGTCGCCCTGATCTAGCACCGACCTACGGGTTGGCCCAAAGCCAACAAAAGTAATTTGTAAATGTCGCTGTTGCTTTTCCCTTTCATATTGTACTGGTGTACCATCAACCATCTATATTCTTAAAAAGTCGCAATGGTCCTGAGTACTTTTAACTACTAGCCCTGCTACAAATGATGAGGATACTTTTTACTAGTATACAGTACAAGTAGTCAAATTTCTAAAATTTCAAAATTTGATCAACTGTATCTAAAGATAAAAGCATTTTACAGTACTAAATCGGATAAACTGATTACACCACTCTCACCGACCACAATTTGTTGGTCCCAAACCAAGCACTGAACGTTCGTTACAGTACTGAATGGTCTATAATTAGACAATGTCTAGTCTGGATAACGTACTTTACTTTACAGTGACATGAAAAAATCATGTTGAGGGTTAGATTTGGAGATTGGTTGACAAAACACTGGTATGTGTTGGATACATGGCGACTGTTTGTGAAAATTGTTCCAACCTATGTCACTGATATGTTTTCAATAACTTATCATGAAAGTATCACCATCTTGTCAAGCACTGTGGTCTACATATTTCCAATAAATGATCAAAGTGGTCGACTTTGTCGTTTCTTGTATACAATATATCAATACAAAGCATACAAACGCTGAAAAGAAAGTCAAAAAAACAGTATGGATATATACAATCGGTACAATTAGGAGCTTGATAGAGTAAAGTCTACATATACTGATATAAGTAAACCACTGTCCAAAATGTCACAGACCAACCTTTACCAAATTACATCTATCCAAACCAAACAACCAATTCAAATACTACAACCTACCGCTACAATACCACACTATCGATCCAACCCTCCAATCTCCCATCCACCTGTTCACCCAGAACCGGTTTTCCACACTGTGCCCATCCCTCCAAGACCACCCTCCACTGCAATTCCTATCGATCCAAGTCTACCCACAACACCCGTTTCAACTTTCCAGTAAGAGAAAGCACTCTTTTTTCTATAAATATCTACAATCTACAATATGTCATATTAAATTTATACTTAATACAGTATTACACTCACTTGGACATAAGTTTATTTATCAACCGGGTCACCCAAAGGCCAAGCCACATTTCTCGTGTACTAGCAGTTCCTTACTTTTATTTTCTAATAATTGTTCAAGTTCCTAAAGTCCTTGAACACGTTCAGTCCCGGAACTAAGCCTCAACCAAAGTACCGTATCCCCAATACAAAAAAATTTATGGTACTAAGCCTCCGTAAACTTGTATACTACTTGTTTACACTTCCAAACTTTAGACAAAGAAAAGAAAGAAAGTGTCAACCGAGCGAGTAAAAACGTTGGTACAAATTTTTTTTGATCATTTGTATTGCTTTTTTTTTTTTTTGTTTTGTTTATGATTTTATAACCCGAACTAACCGAACAAAGAAATCGGGAGCCGTTTGGTTTTGTTTTTATGTTTGGTCATGGTTCCCATATTGATTGTACATAGCTAGATAGCTGGATGCGAACATGGAGGAATAAATCGGGGTTGGGTTTACTATGATCAAAACTGTATATTGTACTGTGCAGTGCAGTGGCATCTGAATTGTGGAAAGTTTCTTTGTATGATTGCCGATTGCTTAGCTTTTGAAACTGAATCTATCTAAAACAAAGACCACAATAAGTAAAAGTCTTGCAAAAGATTCTACAAATTTTTCGAAATGATAAGAGAAAACTTTTCATGAGAAAAAAAATTGATTTTACAAAGTGAAAATGGGAAAAAAAACTCGAGTAAAAAATACAATTAGATTTTAATAGATATGCCGGACTTGTTATAGTCAAAGAAATTAAATTTAAAATAAAAAACAAAAAGGGGGTTTAATAGGAAAACAAACGAATGCCAGAAGAATAAGATATATAAATTAAGAACGTTTTTCAAATGAAAAAAAGAGGAATGCCAGGTATTAAGTTATTGAATAATAATTATTGTTTTAATTTTTTGTTTCAACAGGCTGAACTGCTTAAAGGAAGTAGGCAGCAGCGGCAACAACACCGGCAAGGGCACCAGAGACACCAATGGCAGCGGCACCACCTTGGGAGACAGGAGGAAGAGAGGTGGTGGCGTTAGCAACAGGGTGAACAACAGGAGTGGATTTGGCAGGAGGAGCAGAAGTCACAGGCTTGATAGAAGAAGGAAGAACGGGGGTACCTTCAGAGACGGGGCAAGTGGTGACAGTGACGGTAGTGTGAACCTTGGTTCTGGTGCAAGGACAGTCAGTGATGGTGACGGTACCAGGAGCAGTGATGGTGTGGGTCTTGTTACCTTCAACAATGGTGGTAGCTTCAGGGCAGTAGGTAACGTAAGACTTGACGACCTCGGTGGAGGTGATTTCGCAAGGAATGGTAACGGTGGTGACGTTAACGAAACCGGCAGAGACGGCGGTGGCAAAGGCAGCGACGGTAAGAGTAGAGAATTGCATTTTTGTGGATGTTTGTTTGTATATTAAAAATTAGCGAGTGACTAAGAACGAACGAATGACTATTGGTAGTTGGTTAAGGAGAGAAAGAAAAAAAAAATTGAAGGAAACGACGGGAAATTTATAAGTTTTTTTTTGTTGGAGGCAAGAGAGAGAGATTACAAAAAAATGAGCTCAGAAGGTATAAAAATAGAGATTGTGTACCATTTGAAAAAGAATCATGTTCATGAAAAAAGAAAAAGTATTCATTTTTGCTCATAATAATACCAATAGTAATAATAATGGTGAGATATATTAATCCTCAAGGTGCCATCTACAGTTTTGTGATGAAAAACATTCGCATACAAAAAGAAATTCCAAGATTGGCATTTAGCGTATACAAGATGCATGTATACACACATACACAGCAAATGTTGTTATCTCGCAGGCAGGCAGTTGACATTTATCCACAACAACGTGAGCAGTAGAAAATTAAAAATTAAAAAAAAAAAAAAAAAAAAAAAAAAAAAAAAAAAAAAAAAAAAAAAAAAAAAAAAAAAAAACTTTATACAACCCACCAATTGGAACAAAAACAAATATAATACGAAATCGATTGATCTGGTACACTTTGACCCAATAAAGGAAAACAAAGTTCCTGAAATGGAAAACCGTACAGTCACTGGAGTGGAAAAATGCTCCAAAAAAGAGAAAATCGTCTGCAGAAAGAGAAAAAAAGACCGTGATAAATATGCTATGGGATTTTTGTATTTTTTTTAATTGGGCAATTACCAAGTTCAGAACACAGAGCTCTTACAAGTATTTGAGATAGATATCGGCTGTATTCAACTGTATTGTAAGTTTGTATATGCTATGTACACAGTTAAAGAGCGTCCTTTATTTTCATATTTTAACTTGATTTGGCTATCTTTCTACGTTCTACTAGACCACAAAAAGAACGATGACGATGATGGCAATACGTTTATCTCACGATTTTAATTGTATTGAATTACTTGTATATTTGGCATAGGTATATTATCCAGAATTGAATTGAACTGAATTCAACTGAACTGAATTTTTTTTTTCTTCTATTCTAATCATTTAATTTCGGCAGTAAGCAAGTATTCATACTGTACGTACAGTACAAACAATAATATTAACAAATCTGTCGCCGCCGCCACCGTTGGTACTTTTCCTTCGTCTCTGCCCTTTTTTTCTCTTTTCATGAACAAGCAGCAGCAATCTTTTTTTATTCTTTTCTTTATTTAAGCTACAGAGATAGTTTATTATGTGGTTTTGATGGACAGATCCACAAATTTTTGCTCTCACGATCTTTGCAAACAAAAATTGGACAATCCAATCCTTATAGGCTATCACACTTGGAATAATCTTTGTGTGTTTGTTTTGTGTTCACATTTTATAAAGCAAAAAAAAAATAAAAAATAAAAAAAATTTGATAGATTTATCCTAAACCACACAGTATTACTATTACTATAATTTTTTTCTCTCTATCTCTATCTCTACCTCTCCAAATTCTTTGACTTCCCAAAACGAACTCTACCTACAATAATAATGATTAAAACCCGCATATAATATGCCTATCTGTATCTCTGTCATCCACCACCACTACTGACTCAACTACCTTTCTCACAACCACATACACACACGTTATTTATTTTTTTCAATAATTCAATCTAACTCTGCACTTGCATTAGCGTGATAAATCAATTCTTCTCTTCTTTCCCCCCTGAATTTTTGTCGGCGTGACAAATGTGGACTGTCTGTGTGGGTTATCTGTGGTTGTTTTTTTTTTTTTTTTTTTTTTTCTTTTGCTTGAGCGACGGGAGGGAGGAAAGGAGGGGTGTTGATTGGATGTAACATTTGGGAGAATCCCCGTTATTCTCGGTGGTGAATTGATTTGATATCATGATAATATGTTGTGATCCTGGATGGATTATGATTTGTTCAATTATTATGAAAAAGAGAAGAAGAAAAAAATCATTATACCACCAGTCAGTCTTTAGTGGAAATTGCCCGTTTTTATTTATTTATTTCTTTTTTGTTCCTTCCAAGTTGAAATCAAATCCAATACGAGTTGTTGTTGTTTTTATTTTATCTTACCACTACCACTACCATCTCCTCCAACCCACTCACCAATAAATGTTCATCTGCATTATCTAAGATCTTAAGAGAAGAAGAAAAAAAAGAACCCCCCAGCAATCCGTTTCATCTTTAGTTACGCGTCTGTTCATCTTCTCTTTTGTTTTCATTGTTTTTTTTTTTTACTTTTTAGCTGTACAAAAAAGTTTTAATAAAAGAAAGAAAACAAATGAATGAAAAAATGAAAACCAGAGTATTTAAATTACTTGACTGTTTTTTGACGCGATTTGCCATTGTTTATATTATTGATCTCGGGTAATAAAAATCTTTGTATTTCAAGCACGTTCGGTTTGGTATTGTCGTTGATATGAGCTTACTATACTAGTCTGTCAATGCAATTGGGAATTGAGATCAGAAGCCACTGCGATGAATTAGGTCCATTGAGTTTTTTTCTGTTTTTGTTTTGTTTTGTTTTGGTATAAATTGTAGCTTGACAAAACTAGCAAACTTTCTTTAGCTCAAGATTTATCTGCTCGTTACGTACGGTACACAAAGGTAAATAAAAACCTAATCTGTCTCTTCTTTGAAATTAATCCTTTTATAAAATTTATAAATTAATAGTAAAGATTCTAAAGAAGTATAAGTTAATATAAACTTCTTTTCAATCAGATGTGCGCCGCTTCAAATCACGGGCAGCTTACAGGTTTTTGTGTCCAATGCGTTTCGTTGGTAAAGACTAAACGATGCCGTTGATTCCAAACCACACAAAGATAAAGAAGGAATTGAAAAACAACAAAAAACTCGCCTCTCAAACTAAACGAACATTTCCTTGATAATACTATATTGTAAGTTGCACCAGTAATTTATTTATCTAGATATTATTGGTTTGTTGATGATGGTTTTCACCACACATCAACAACAAAAAGACTCGCCGCTTCAGGGGCTCCCCGGCCCCTTTCGAGAGAAAGAAAAAAAGTTCCCAAATATCAACTCAAATCTAATCTCACCATTTCACGCTATGTTATGTTTATATCCACATAAATACCATACGTTAAGTACAAAAACAGTTTATTGTCTGGGACACCGTAACCTTTTTTGTTTTTGTTTTGTTCAGGCAACAAAATGTTTATTGTCTTCATTAAGTTAATTCTCTATCTCTCTACCCCCTTTTTTTTTTTGTTTGTTTGTTTTTTTACTCCTTAAAAAGGTTGGAACTTGACTGAACGGGTCCATGGGTTGAGCCTGTTTTGACGGGTTGACTGGTCTGGGTCTTGGAACAACTTTGGATATTTGTTTCTATTGTGCAAGGTTTATGACATTGTTTGTTTTTACCTGCCATTTTGATATTTTTTCAACAGTAAAAAAAAACATGTCATTTCCGTAGTGTAGTATGTGGACAATGTTCCAGTGGTCCTATATAAACCAAGTCCTCATGTTATTCTGTGCACAATACATCAATCATAAACCAAAATACTACAATGACTGCACAATAATAAGAACTCCCAACACTCTCTACACTATTCCCATAAATACCAGATACGCTACAGTATCAAACAAATTCCCTTCCCTTCCCTTCCCTTTCATTCCAACACCCCACCCCCACCCACAAATAAAGCAATCACCGACGATCCACCAGTACGTGCTTTCCCCTAGCAAACCCCATAGTCCGAAACCTTTTTCAGGGGAAAACGGTGTGTTTTTGTGTGTGTGTGTACCAGCAGCACCCAGTATCCACCAGCTCGGCTCGGATTCGCGCTGCGGTAGGGAACTGGGGGGTACGGTACGTAGCTACGCCGCAAGTATGTTGGGTAGGGTAGGGATGTATAGTTTTGTGTGTTTAAGTTTGTGTAGAATGAGATTTAACCTGGTTGTTAGAATCTTTAATATCGTTTTCATTCGTTTTTTGTTTATTTCTTCATGATAATATTATGAAGAAAAAAAAAATAGCTGGTGGTGGTCTGATGAAGGACAGAGTAGAACTCGATGCTTTTTCAGAACAAATATCAAAAATTGCTCCGGCCTGCTGTGTCTGGTACCAGCCAATTGACTGGGACTATAAACCATGGACGCTTTTTACCATAATCTTTTTTTGACAAAAACGCGATTGGAAAACAAATATCAGATCCAAGATTTAAATTAAAATGAATAGTAATAAACGACTATGATATACAGTAGATGTCACATTTGTATAGTTAACGAACCCAATCTCTCACACACATTGTAGAACAAGATTAAGGGGGGAAAGTTTTCGTAATGTAACTTATGTTAATGGCTGTTTTATTGAGTCGTTTCGCGACCGCGTATCGTACTTTACACAATTGAATTATTATCTAGTATCTACAATAGATTGTCCTGTCCTTTCAAGTTTGAATTTTGTCTTGATTAATGTCTACGCATATATGCAAAGTAAATGATACTGCGATGGGATATGGGCGATATAATATATTGGCAAACTCAGTTAGTTAGAACATGACAAAAAATCCTTCATTCTGCAAAATGGTTATTTCCTAGTTATACCGGGACCATAAAATTATCTGTCCACCAAATGCACATACAAAATATAATGATAGAAATCAATTGTTTGATACAAAAAAGAGCGTTAAATTTTAATATTCGTTTATTCCTATTTTCATGACCTTTTAATTGTCCCTATTTGCGTCCACATACCGCCGCCAAACGGCAACTGTTTCTTTCATGTCTTCCCAAGAGCTGATCTTCACCCACACATCAACAACGTAACTCTCCGGAGCACCATCCCAACTCTCCTTCAACCACAAAGAACAGAACTCCATTCAAAACACTTTTCCTCCCAACAACCCGTACATTTTTATCGACCTTGTTCCGTATTATTTCTATTCAGCCCACCAGCCCTTCAGCTGTCCATATTTGTCCCCCACCTTTTTTCTCCCCTTTCCAAAACCCGCAAATACCACAGCTACCCGACAGAAACACCTCCTTAATTTTCTTTGTCCGTATGATATGTGCACAATGCACATATATCATACCCCCCGTCCACACGCAACTACCCTCTTTTTTTTTTTGTCGTGTGAAACGCGTAACGTACTGCACTGTGCACAATGGCAGTTCCATACCTGTGAAACAAGCACGCGTGGTCGCTTAAGTTTATGCTAGATCTAGCAAATCTGCTTGTAAATTTAGAATGAACAAGCTCTTTTTTTTGCTTGGTATTTTTTGTTATGTTGTTTGGCGAGATAACGTTGGATCTTGGTTTGTTTTCGATCTTCACCTAGGTACTACTACAAAGCAAACAGATTCAACTATTTGAATATCCTAAAGACTATACACAATCAAGAAGCATTCAGAATAACAGAGAGAAATTTCATGATCTAATTTCTCAGAGACATTATCAACGGTGCATAATTATTTCAAAAACACCACCTCTTATTCTGTTGCAAAGTCTAGGCAAGTGAATTGAGAAACTTAAAACAAGTAAAAAATAATTTAGCTGACACAGACAGGAATCGAACCTGCAGCCTTTGGGTTTGGAATCCAATGCTCTACCATTGAGCCACTGCATCGAGATATGATTTTAAAATTTTGGAGTATCTATTTATAAAGTGAATCTACTGTACACCTCTCTTTTAAATGCCCCTTATCCTTGAAGAACAGAAAGCTAGTTGGCCTGCCTGAAGACGTCTTTTCAACGGAGTACAATTTTATAGAAAATATCTGTCATGGACGGATACCAACAATGCAACTAGTAACTTTTGGGAGATTTGTCACTATCCTAATTTATTTTCTATCCTAATTTATTTTCTATCCTAATTTATTTTCTCGATATGGCCAGTAACAGCAACCCTCCTAACGTCGATGCCGACATGACCGGCGTACCTTCTCCTCCTGCAGGTGGTAACCCATCAGCTACTGAAGCAGGTACAGCTAAACAAAACAATGTTTTATCAAAAATCTTCCAATATGAAA